>BMAW01052238.1:0-25760 GCA_019974015.1 Nephila pilipes | reverse complement strand
GCAATTCATAGAGAAAATATGTAACTCTCAAATACAAGAAGAATTAAGAATTTCGTATTAGAAACAAAATTATGACAGGCTTTATTATTTAACTATCCATAAAATTCTCGATGGCGAGGAGCAAACGCCTTTCGTTTCTTGACCTTCATAGAGACGTAACAATCACATGATACGGTTCTCTAAAAATGTCTGATGCGTCGAGTAGCAAGGAATAAGTAATGCACTTCCCGAAGAAACTAAATATGACGGATAGCTTAATGGCTGAATTGATCAGATATCCATCAGAAATGGCGTCATAACAGTGTTTGATGTTTAAGGTCAAGGTTATATGGTATATTTATTTTATAATTTCTGAGAAATCCAGATGTACCGATATTTTCGGATTTTACTCCAGAAACATTAATAATTTAGTGTTGGAATTAATATATAAAAGATTGTTACGCAGAGGGGAAATGCAGCAACCGCATTAGTTTTGGCATACATGGTTTGGGTGAAAGTTATTAAATTTATTGCAGTAGTCTGTTTAGATTTCTGTAATAGTATATTTAAATTGACTATAATTATATCTCGGAATATTATTACGTACACATTGTAAAAAAGTAACTTATAAAAAGCATTGTTAAAAAAATTTTAAAGTTACCTAAAACGCTTTGAAATAACCTAGAAATGCGATAAAACACCGTATAACATTCCAAAAAGTTTCACTCCTTAAAAATAAATAATTTTTAGTTTATTTTGAATTCCCCAACGTTCCTAAGATTACGCCATGAGGGAAATTTTTTGTGCAATGGTTTCACAAATTACCTTAATTTGTAATGGGTTTCTTTAACTCGCATTGTAACTGTCTGGGTCAACGCTTTAAAAGATTTTTTCTCACATTTTAAAGTGCTCAAATGAGCTGAAATTTTCTATATCCGATTGTTTCGAATGACAATATGATAATTTAATTTTTAATAATAAAAATCAATTGATTAAAACAAATTATTTAGAGAATTAAATTTTACTCCAAGTTTCTCAATAAGTGCTAAATGGTCGCCAATGTGAAAAATTGTTTCACAAAGTGTGAAGTTCGAAACAAAACCCATAAAAAAACTCACTTTTTACCGGTGTTATTATTTATAATTATTTTTTTTACTACAATCTCACTTAAATTTGATATTGTTTCAGTTTAAAATGGGATAGTGTAGTTCTTCAATTCAAGATTTTATTTGTAACAATTTCTAAATTTCTATAATCTTGATTAAAATTCCTTTTCTAAATGTAAGAAATCATTACATATAAGAGAGAGGTCGTACTTTTGAGATTTTACAATTAACCAAATTTATAAAATAAAATAAAGTGCAATTTATTTTACTGGGAATTTTTCTGTGTATATAACAGAGTTTCAAAATATTAAGACACGGACAATTGAAAAGAAAATGGGAAATCAATTGAGTTTTTATGCACACGATTCAATAAGTGGTTTTTAAATATCTAAAAAATTATGAAACACCTAAGAAAATTCTCGAAAGTTCAAAAGAGTAGGAAATTCTCTCATTTGTAAGAGTCTTGCACATCACGTAACATAAATAAAATTGTAAATGTAAAGGCTTACTTTTTTTATTCATGTTCGATCTAAGCGACGTTAAAATATATTAACATATAATTAACATTTATTTAAGTGGAAAATATTTTATCAAATACATAGCAGCCATTAACGAAACCTCAGATGTACTGTATCATTTTCATGCATGCTTAAATGCCTATTTAGATCAGGATCATCCCATTCTCTTAATGGGAGTGACAATATGTATGTATATGTATTGATGAACGTGATCGAGAGGGCGCGCATGTATGAATGAATTTGATTGTGAGTGCATGTATTTGTTTGCTTGTAAATATTTGTACATGTAGCTTTCTACAAATAAATTCCGAAGCCTATTCATGTATCTTTGATGACTGCAAAATACAAAGCTAAATTGGCGAGCACAGATATTGGACTGATGACGACAGGAAACGCGTTGCTGTTTCGACGAGTCGCATTGCCAGTTGTACCGCGCTGATGGACTTTTATAGGAATGCAATAATCCTCACAAAGCCATGGATCTCGTTTGTTAACTTTGGACCTTCCAAGTTTGTGGAGCTTTGTTATGGTGTGGGAAATGTGCAGTTGTCATTATTTGTGAGCCTTCTGAATTCTACCGATGACTCCGATAGGCAATCATACGTAAACATTCTTTCCGATTGCTTACATCCCTTTGTCATTTGAGAGTATTGCAACGGACTTGAACAATACTAGTAGAGCAATATGAAACCTCACATATCAAAAGTTTCTTACAATGGCTTCCAGAAAAGTCTTTTGAACTTTACACATCAACAGATGCAACCAAAATCTCCACACATGAACAATATTTAGGAGTTATGGAATGCCGTGAAATATGTTATACGAAAGAAAATTCTATCCACTCGAATCTCTTCGGAATGGTGAACTGTCATGTAAGAATCATGACGCGAACTGCCTCCAGTTTATGTGCATGCGCATGCACATAAACTGGAATGCGTTTTAAAGGATATTTATAACGTCTACATAGGTTTTGAATGTATGCTAACACGTTAAATGCATGTTTTAATTGCTTAAGTTTTTATATGGAGTTATTTATCATTGGCATCCCGGTTAAAATCTTATTGATATTCGACAATTCAGGCGAAATTGTTAATCTGGAACGACCGTATTTCCGAACCTACCAGATTTATAACGCTTACTGTATATTTATTTTTAGATCAATACCGTACAGCATTAAGATATTCTAAAGTATTTGGAATTATTTTTTTAGTATGGAATTATTTTTATGAGACACCGAATGATTTACAATTGTATGCTTATATTTTACTATATTATTTACAGGTTAACGTTTTTGGCGGTTTATTCTTGTCCGATTCAGCAATCTTTCAAGCCTGACCAGACAGTTTTCGTCATTTTAAACTGAAGTAAGTACCTGGTTTGGCACTTAACTTTTAATTAACATACCTCGCCAATCTTTTAAAAATATTTCTCAAACACTAAATGAACAACAGATCTTAAAGATTCTATTTTATGGAATTTCGGAGTAACTTTATTGAGCATTGTAATATGTAAATAAAGAAATAAAAGAACATTTTAAAATATCAGAATGATACATTTTTAAAATACTGTATTCGGAACGTTGTTTAGTTTATACATTTAATTGATTCTGATGTCTTTCAACTACTTAATAATTTAATTTTCTGTACTTAAAAAGAAACAAATTATATGTTTCCTATTGATTTTTGTATCAAAAATAACAAGAGTGTCAGTCTTTCTCCCTTCTTTTGGAAAATAAATTGATAGCTTAGACATTCAAATACAATACATATTTTTAAAATATTTGCACTCTTTGTTATGATATTTTTATAAAATATAGATAAAAGTCTAAAAAAGGCATTTTAGAAAACTTTTAAATCCACATTTTAATTTCCTTCTTTTGCTTGCCAATTATTTTGAATTTTATTGTATAAATTCGTATTATTTGTTTGGCATTTACTTTGTTATGATTTACTTTTATCGTTTTATTTATTTTCTTGAGTTTATTTTTATGATATTACTTTCTAATTTTTTTTTATTGAAAAGGACTTTTTCGAAAATGTTCCATTATGTCTTGCTTTAGATATTGTATAGAATTATATTTACATTGGTAAACTTAGTGGCATACTTTGTGATATACGAGGGATTTACTCTTATATGTTTTGCTTTTTTTCATTTTATGTTTTCCTTAGCTTTCGGATTTTATACCAATTGTTTACTTAACAATTTTTTGTTATTTTGAATATTTCTTTGGAATATATTCCTTCTTTATGTTTTGCCTTAGGCATTGTACAGAATTGTATTTACGAGATCTCTCTAAATGTAATCAGAATGACACAAAAAAGATATTTATTTTCATTTAACTATTGTTTATTTTGAGACAACTTTCTTCAACAATGATGACGATAGAATGCTAATTGTCTTAATATCTAACCTGAGGGTATCCCTTTCGGCTTAGTTGTAAGGCGCTGCAAAACAAGCAGGGACGAGTTTTCTTCTGCCCCAAAGATTGAGGATTCGAAATACTATTCTCATTCACAGTCAACCTATCTTCTTTTTACACGGTGTGAAACACTATTTTTCAAAAGTGCGGAAAACAATTTGCCTCTGAAACGGTACCCAGGACTTGAACATTAGATGGCAGCACATTCCTAGAATTTCTGGTTTCATATACTCCCAACACATACTTGCCTTTCAGTAAGGTATATGTTCATAAAATCACACCTAGTGATACCCCGGATACAGTGCATACGTCAAATAGACCCGCAATCTCAGTTGAAACAGCAGATAACGTCAAAAGGCAACTATCAAAACGACACTCAATACAACAGAGAAGGGGTGTATATCAATTACAATAGTGGCTCGAAAAGCAATATTTCTAAGAAATGTATCATTCAAAAAGTTCCTCTTCGTATATCATGATGATACTGGAGAAGGATTATGCGGCGGTTCTATTCAACAACGACTGCGACGGGAGTTAAAATGCCTCAATAACTAACCTGAGGGGAATCCAGGTTGGTTCTGTCCATACAGGCACTGTAAAAACTTAACCAAACTGTATTTCTTCGAATTGACATATCGAGGTTCGAATCACAGCCGTCTCTCAAGATCAAACGACCTCCTTTCCGCCATGGGGTAGAAATATCATCCTTCAATGTGGTGAGAAACAACTTGCCACCGAAGTCTCAATTTAATGTGTTTTCTATTGGCATTCGCACACCGGCTCGATCCTACTTCTGAGGTCAAAAGTGTTTGGTAGTTCATTTGCTGATAAATATTTCGATATAAGTGTGATGTTTTCTTCGTAACTAACTTAGATAAATCAAACGGATTTCTCAAGCTTAGATTTTATTATTCTAAAAAGGTAAAAATGTCAAAGGCTGTGGAGGAGATTCTAGTGTAACAATTCATGTATCAACCAGAAAATACTTTACGGAGAACACTGTAGGGGCCATGTTTTGATGTAGAATAAAACCATTCTGACACAGTTTAGAAGGGGGGGGATTCTTAAAATTGAAACAGATGAGCTCCTTCATATTCTTCTATAATTTATACGAGAACAGCACCATGTAATTTTTACTTTTATTCCAAAAATAAAATCTGTGCTAAATTGAATCCGAAATGAGTCAGTCTATTAAGAAGAAAAGGTAACAATTATTAAAACAATTAATGCAACATTAACTGCGAACAGGATTTTGACCTGTGGAAGTTAAGAATGAGTCGATGCATGAAAGCCAATACAGAATACATTGAAAGAGACAAACAATAGATTTGTCATACATAATAAATAAATATCATCTAGGATAACACCTGAGCTGGTGCCCTTCTATCCAAAACCATACCCACGGGAAGACGTAGTACCTCGATTAATTTAACGTGCATCAGCCAGACAAAATGGTAGGTCTTAAGATACTCAAGTCTCGAATCCACATCTCGTCGAAGACAATACTGTCCGCGAGTCCGTGTCAATGACCACTAGGCAACCGCATACACTAACGACAGACCTCACACTTCAGTAAGATTCTTTGTTGTGCAACGTCGTTTGGTTATTATTTTAACTTCTCAGAACCAATCTTAAATAAGAGCACGATAATGCTAAATAATACTTTCTTTCCCCATGCTTGAATATTAAAGTTCAATGGTTGATATTGCTTTCCTGGTTGTTAAGCACCTGAAAAGCGTTTGAAATAACGTTTATAATACCACAAGCTTTTATCAATTCACTCAGGGTTCCTACGAATAGACTAGCTGGAATTGAGAATTCGAGCCTTGAACCCTTTTTTTTTTATTCCTTTTAGGACTTCTGTGGTCACTCCCTAAATTATGAACGGCTGTTTTGATTTATATTCACTATCACTCTCAATAATTCTAACAAAATATATCCGAATTCGTTCTTCGCAGCTGATATTTGTAATTCATCCAATCGTTTCATTACACTTCATAACTTTAATCTGATCTACATGAATCACGTCTCATTTTACTAGGCTAGGTTTCATTTTAAATAGAAAAATCTCCAAGGTTAGTTGAAGGAGAAATTTCAATAGAGCCCACTGTTACAATGGTTCTCCAGTGATTTTCTTAAACGATAAAAAATTAAACTTGTATATTTATGGAAATATTATTACAACAGCAGGAATTATTATAATAAATCAATCAATTATAAATGTTCAATATACAACTTATTAAATAACAAAAAAGAAACAATTTTTTTGAATCAGTTCATACTTGGATATTTGACTGAATTTTAAAATCTGAATATCTGATTCAATTTTTGCCTTGCAATATCTTAAAGAAATGTATTCAAAGTATGTGTTTGCTCTTATTATTACTACTTAGATCTACATATCATAAATATTACGATCATTCATTGTTGTGAGTTCAAAAATACGTGCTTGGTAAAATTATACAAAACAATGTATTAATGAATAATATATAATATTTCACCTTGTTAAAATAAAAAAATATAACACGAAAGAGAATTGAAAACATAAGTCTTAAAATCCATTATAACGAAAATTTGTTTGCGATGAAACTCTAATTATGTGAATTTTAGTTCTTAAAATTTAATTACCATTGCTTTCAATTCTCATTTATATCAGTAACAGCAGAAAAATTTCACATCATGCTTTAAAATGAAATTTGCATACCTATTATTCATTGCAATTCTTTTTATGTGCCACTATTCTCAAACAAATAAGAATCATGAATACCATACGGAACGAACAAATGAAACACTTAAATGATGATAAAGTTCTGAATTGCATATAAACTTAAATAGTATTGTGTTATTCATTTGTCAATTGCGATTTTAAATTTCATTTATTGTTATCATTTTTATTCAGTTGCTGTTACTGCATCGTAAAAAGGCTTCGAGTGTCAATTTAGAAAATTGCTAGTTTGATATTCATATATTAAATTATTTTCACAGAATATGTTCAAGAATATATTTCAAGTATAATTTAAAGACTTATAATTTAATATCTTAAACACCTTGATATATTAAAAGAAATGTCAATATCCAATTTTCGTCTTTACCCGAATTCTTATGAAATCGCAATTTTATGTTCGCTTTTTATCTTTATATTTAAAACTAATAAACGGGAACAAATGTTTGGATTACTTCATCAATAAATGTTATAATATATGAGTATAACTCAATTAAAATGCGCTAATGTTAGTTTCCACATTTGGTGGAAAACTTTGAAATACAAACAGGAGGGAGGGATATAAATTTGTGGGTAATTAAAATATCTGCTTTTGACAGCAGATGGCATTTCTGAGGCAAGAGGAATTTTCATTGTAAGCTACCATCTGTTAAAGGGAACCACAACAAATGTGGTCCTGATTCGTTGGTTAGTTATGATTTCGAAGTTTCGGTGCTGTTCGTCTAGTTGTCATTATTTTGCTTTTCCTCTTCACCCTCTCTGATGCCTAAAATTCAAAGTTCTACATTGGAAAGTAATATTTAATCAAAACAACGGGTTGCATTCGCGAATGTTTTCCATAGAAGGCGAAGACGGTCTTGGAAAAATTTTAACGATGCAAAGGGCATCATGTTCCTGGACTTGTTCCCCAAGATGAGAAAATTCCCAATTATCTGTTTGTAAAATGCAATAGTACCTCGTTACCACGCTATGCGGTAACACGCGCGTCTGTGTTACTAGCGATTTTACTATGGTTTCCTCGATAAACAATCGTTTGTGATATCACTTCCATAGACATTGTTGCGTCATAATTCTTATTTTTGTTAATTAAATTTAGATGATTAATCTTAGATTCGAATGACATCGCGACTACCTATTAAGAGCAGTTATAAATACCTTATTTTACTTTTCTGTTATATATATATATATAACATAGCATATATATATATATATTATATAACATTTTTTTTCTAAGAAGTTATTTTCAAGATCTTGTAGTCAATGAAATTAGCCGTGCGTTTAAAGATTTTGTATTAATAAAATTATGCATGTGTTATACAGATTTTTTTTCTTGTATTCATGATTTTTTTTTTGTAATATTTCAAAATAATGTTGGAAGAATGGAAATTAATCTGTGGAGGCTCCAAATTCACCCGTTAGTGTAGTGTGGAAGTTTGGAGATGGGTGTATCAATTCAGCGTCATCCTCATCTCTTTATCCTGGTTTAAAATTACAAGATCCTTTTCCAATAGTCCCCGTGTTCTTTCTTAGAGCTAAGTTAAAAAACAGTTCAATCTTCAAAGAAATCTGTTAATATTAATTGAGGAAAAAATGCATTCGTCTGTAACTTTGATTCCATTTATTGATAGATTTCTTTTTGTATTGCATTTTAAACAATTTTTTTGTTTTCGAAAGTTCTATTATTTCTTTAATTATAACTTGTTTAATCAAAATTCTGTTTGTTTGTGTTTGTAAATTTCGAAATAGGACGTAGTCTAATGCAATATAGGCGTCTCATAATTATATTCATATGTTTTTTGAAAAATATTTTTCTCACGTTTTGAAAGAAATTCCATTAGCTATGCATGAAATATTTTGAAGTACTGAATACTGTATCTTTCAAAGACTTAAACTTTTTTACGTTTTTCTTTCAAAGGTAATAATTGCAAAATATTTTGCATTCATCAAGTATAGTTTTCGTCATCGTAACGTTGTGCAAATGCATCACATTCAATGTTTTAGAATTAATAATGTTGTCTCAAATATCCAGAGATCGAAGAACCAGACTCAATTAAGTAGTGGCAACAAAAAAGTTATTTTTATTCAAATCAAATACAGTGAGTATAAAAAGTATACGTGCACTAACAGTCATAATCTCAAGATGCTCACTGTCAAAATGTGGAGTGCAATAAGAATCACTATATATATATATATATATATATATATATATATATATATATATATATATATTAAAATAAAATTTACTATTTCAAAGTGTAATTTACGTGAAAAAAAACTACTTAAAATATGTATACTTAGTATTTTATAATTAACACCTTATAGGATATCTATTAGTTTGAATAATTACTTTGAGCCTTCTTTGAATGAATTGAATCACATTAGATGTCACCGAATAAAAAAAAATGTAGTTCCATACCTGTTTATGAGCATTTATCAAGGCATGCCTTTTGGAAATCAGCCTGTTTCGAACATTTAGATCAGTAATTTTCCATGGGAATGTTGTCTAGTTTCTGAGGAGGAAACCGTATAAATTAAGAAATATTTTGTGAGATTCATAGCCTTGTTTTAAGGTCTGTATGCTGCGGATAATATTTTATGTTAAAAAACGTAATCACCAGGAAGACCCATTTTTATAGCAATGTGGATTGTAATTTATTTTTCAAAATGTTTATATAAACCTGGTGATTCATTATTACATCACTTAGGAATAACTTTAGAATCCCCGAGGCACTCATCAACTCTAACTAAGTCTCTCCCGTCTCTATCTTTCATTTCGTTGAAAATAAATTTTTTGGGTGCATTTCTGTGTTTTTTTTCCTCCTCCCCATTCGCTTACCTTTCGATCATAAAATGTTAAGCTTACTTTCATCAGAAAAACTTATTTTTCCCAGAACTCTGGGCTTATATTTACGTATTTCACAGAAGAGCATAGCCGTAAATTCCGAATCCTCACATTCACATAGAATTTTATTCGCGCAAAACGGTCATGGAAACCTCATTGGCGTTTTTATTTCGAACTGTACCTATACACACGGTATTTCTCTACTTTTTAATAATGCTGTTATCTTAAGAGCATTTATTTTCGAAGGCTTCTTCACTGAATGGGTGAAAAATCACTTGTTGAAAAAGTGAGGAATATATGATCGGCTCGGATGAGTATAGTTATGTAGCATTTTAGAAGCCATAATTCTATGGATAATTGATTGCACTGTAGTAAATGATCTACTAATTAATTACGACATTTCATTGTATTATCTTTACGAAGCATTATAATCATTTTTTTTTCAGTATAACATGCCTCTTTAGACTTATGACCCATGTCGATAATTTTGCGTTGTCTATCAAATTTAAATTCCACATTGAAGTCTTGAACTAATTGACTATTTAATTACACTTTAAGATGGCTGCAGAGATAAAGAGTGAAGGAAATTTGTCTCAAAGAGAGGGGTAGAAAGTTTATAACAAAAAATAATTGTGCCTAATCTGATAAGAGTAAAGAGATACAGGACTCGAAGTTAGTAGGAAGTGAGAGAGAGAGAGAGAGAACCTATGTACGATAAAGTGAGTCGGGCCAGTTAATAAGTTTTTCTTCTCAGACCTTATTAGTCAGTTACAGGTAAATATCTTATCATAATATTAGTCATTAGATACGGGAGTGTGTATGAGCATAGTCTATAAATGGGGTTATAAGCGTTTGGTGTGGTGATTATTTTTAGATTCAAATAACCCAAAATGAGTTTCTATGTTATTTGACTGTATTAATAAGGGAGCATTTAATTATTGATTAGGGACAGAAAAATAAGGCGAAGGAAGTGCTCCTGGGAAGTTACTAATTTTCTGAGAACTTCTTACTAATTTTCTGAGATCTCAAGTAATTAATTTATAATTGAGTGGTAGTTTGGCAAATGATGGAACTAATTGTTATTTGTTTCTTGACTTTGGACAAAAAAAAACACCGAGGTTGAACATCTCTTCTGTAGTTCTAACTTTAAGATGAATGGTCATATAGCGGAGTTGAAGAACATTAAATTTGTTGAAGGTCAAAGTCATTGCATTTGGAGAGTGTGGAAATATTTATTGAGTTCAAGTTTAAGCGTCTTTCTCGTTTCTTTACTGTTCGAAATTATAACCCCCCCTCCCCCAATCGCATTCGAGTTGTTTCTAAAGTTCAAGTAAAAATATATCATTCCATCGAACGCGAAAGAATCAGGAAGAATGTCTTACACTTGTATTATTGCATCGAACTAAGAATATCTTAAATAAAATTAAATCTAGAAAGTGAAAAAAAATTCTTCAATACGTTTGATCGAATATCTGTTTTATTTTATTTATATTAACACTGTTACCGTTTCTCGAAAGACTTTCGGCTACGCTTGTGATGAGAGATTGATACAAGAAAAGTAATTGTAACTTAAATAAATTCATAACATAACAAGCTAGATAATATTTCTCTATAGAAATATTTATTGAAGACAAAGATTTCAGTTTTTTGTTCAATCAATTACACTGTTTCCAATTCTCCCTTATTTTAAGTAAAAAGCATAATTTACATTTTAAAAATTTTTCCTGATTGATTAATTGAGTGATTTATTGGTTTTTATTAACATAGCACTTAAAACATAACAGGAAGGCAATTAGCAACGGACTTCGTAATTTCAAACCTTGTTCAAGTGACGAAGACGTCCCCCAAGCTGGAACCTCTTTCTCTACACTTCCACATCATGGCATTGGAAGCTTAGAGAGATTAAATGTGTATCAGTCCTGTTGAAATGTTTCCCGGGTGTTAGCATAAATTAATTTTGAAGTAATTATCTGAAATCTGGTGGGTTGTAAATTAATGACACTGGACCTATTTGAATATACAGGAAGTCATATTCATTGTAATTCTATAGTAGAATACATATACGTTTAACACGTATTTAAGAATGAAAAAATCAGTTAACACTTATGTACTTAAGATTAAATTCGTAGAATTGAATATTTCTTTCAATAAATGAAACGTGATTTATACCGATTAAATCATAATTAGCGAATAGATTTGGTAACAACCATCAAATGATATTTCTGAGGATGGAAGTTTGTTAGTAATAGCGATTGGAGTTGAAGCTAAAAAAAATCATAGTCAGGAAAGATATACTTAGGATCAAGGACTCGAGCCCTCGTCTTTAAATCTAAGGACTTGAACACAATTGTTTCGCCTAGAAAAAACAACCTTCGTAATTATAAATTTTGGATCAACTTCGTAGAGAGAATATTTCCACAGATAGCATGTGATAGAAATTAAAAAATGATTAATTATAAATCTGAATGTTCATTATCACCTGTGTATAACTATCTATTCATTAGACCTTAGCCTCACAGTTGTTTTAAATAAGATTGAAAATGGGAAGTGAAGGAAGTAATAAGTGAGGAATACAATTTAAGTAGGAAGAGTGAAATTACAACTTATTCAGATTTAAAACTTTCCATGTTTCTTTGAAATGCATTAGTTCTTTATGCACATGATAATGAGAGACAGTGAATGCCAAAATAATTTTCTTTGTAAACAACTTGAACATATTTGTTGATAATACTTTATTTTACATGTTTATTTCAAAACTTACGTTCTATTAAAATAAGAATTATCAACGAATTCGCATTCTGCTCATTTAAGGGACTTTTGTTCCGAAGTACTTCTTACTCTTTCATAATTAGTGTAGTTTTTAAAATGTAAACATGCTTGTGGCACTTGTTTACAAAACCAGAATTAGTTCTAAACAGAATAAAATGTCAAAAGGAATAAACAATCGAAAAGATCTAACGTTTTTACAGAAAAATAATTTCAATAACTTTAGAAGTTGTAACGGCGTAGTTGGAAATAGAATTTTAGTTTTGAGTCTATTTTTATAGAATTGTCTTCGCTCAAATGTTTTTGAAATTCGAAAAGAATAAATATTAGTCAGAAAATGAAAACAATAATGTTCAATAGATTTAAGTTATAAATATATACAGTATATAAACTAAAAAATTATTGAAATTTAATAACAAACCGTAATTAAAAATGAAAGAATTTTAAGACAAAGAAAAGAATTCATAAAATAAAAATGTGTCGCTATCTAGTGTAAAACTGTATTAATAAATAAATAGCATTTTTAAGACCAAAATAAAAAAAAATTATAAAATAAACATTAGGAAGCAATTACAAAATGAGAACCTAATTATAAGCATATATTAATAAATTACAAAAAAAGAAAGGAAATAGAAAAAGAGAAAGTTAATTGAAATTGGAGAGGGAGAGTAGAGAGAATTTAGAATAGAAAAATTAAATAACTTGAGAAAAAGCAAACAATTTAAGCAAATTTAAAGAACTGTTTCAAAAATGTATTAAAAATAAATACATAGAATAAATTATATATATATATATATATATATATATATATATATATATATATATATATATATATATATATATATATATATATATATAACTATATATAATATATGTATATATATAATAACAATAAAGTGTATACAAGATAAGTATATATAGAAAGTATATAAAGTATATACACATAGAGTGAGAGTACAATGTAAATATAACAATATATACTTATATTGTAAATAAATTATTACATAAAATTTATTATGAATAAAAATTGTTTGAGTAATAAATTTCTAATAACAGTTAGATTAAAAGAGATACGTTATTAAATGGACAATTGAAAAATCAAATACGAAATTTTTGCTTTGAAAATTAGTATCAGCAAAGAAAATGAAGAAAGAAACCAAGAATATAAACTAATTAAAATCATCTTTCTCAGGGATTTGACTCAGTTGTGGGTTACGCACAAACATACTAACATGTCGAGAGTCGTGCCAATATTTTCCTGAATTAAAAAAGTTAACATTTTCAGCGTTTACTCTAATAAATTAGCTTATTCCTAAATATATCCTCATATTCATTACGAAATAAATTATATGATCATTATGTTACAAGTTGATTTTTTTTATGCTCGACGTTATTTGAATTAATACGACAAATGAGTAACGAACCACTTATATTGGCTATTTAAATAACACTGCCTTAAAAGAGTTTTTTCGGTAGAAAATTAAATGACTTTAAATAAGAATAAATGAGAAACCTTCCTCGAAATTTTTTTTATTTGTATGGCGTATTCAATTATGTATGTTCAGATATAAAATGTCAAACATTTAGTCTAATTATTCTTTTAATAATATAAGAGCTAAATATTCATTTTAGTTCCATAAGTTTGGGTCAGCTAGCATAGTTCAGTAACCGCACTTTTACAGATGAGTTCCTTCTAATAAAAACATCATATTGGATCATCACGCTAAACAACAAGTTGTCCTCAAAGATTTTACATGGTGTGGAAATGAGAAAAGGTATGCACTTGAGTGGGAGTGTGAGTGGCATTTCTGGTTCATGGCGCCAGAGCCAAATCTGGTTCAGCTGTGCCAA
Source organism: Nephila pilipes (assembly GCA_019974015.1). Classification (NCBI taxonomy): domain Eukaryota; kingdom Metazoa; phylum Arthropoda; class Arachnida; order Araneae; family Nephilidae; genus Nephila; species Nephila pilipes. The sequence goes on along the minus strand of BMAW01052238.1, from coordinate 11,557 downwards.
ACGTTTGTTTAAATTTGATGGGTACCAAACGGTTACTTTTGAGTAATAGGTTCCAGCGTATTTGTTCCTGTCTGGTAATAAGTTCCAATATTCAATTACTATTAGAGAAAGTGTTCCAAAATCTTATTATTTTCAGAATATATGCTCCTACATTTCATTACTTTCAGGTGGCCGTGGTAGCCTAGTAGTCATTATCATGGATTCATAGCCAGTAGTTCGAGCCTTGATGTCACTAAAGACCGCCTTGTAGCCGTGGCTGATGCACGTTAAATCTATCGCGGCTTAAAGTTCTCCTGTCGGTGGGGTGTGTATATCAGGTGAGGGGGATGTGCCAAGTCAAGTGACGTCCTCGACACTTGACCGAGGATCAGAATTACGAGGTCCGTCACCAATAGCCCTGGTGTGGGTTTCTAGAGCGATGTTAATAAAAACCAAATGAAATCCATAACTTGTAGAATATGTGTTCATATACACCATTTCAATGTGCTAAATTACCCTATTAATTCTGAATTATATTCTACTATACCAATTTCGATTTTTTATTCCAAAACTTCATTAGTTCAAGATTATGTTCCACTAAGACAATACTTTTTATTATATATATAAAAAAAGTTTCAGATTTAAATCACTCTAGTTGTGTCAAAAAAATTCCAAGATAAGTGTTATAAGAAGTGATAAAATAATAAAAGTTTGTACGGAATATATTACTGATGGAATAGGTTCCAAACACATTATACTTTTATACATCCTATTAAGTGAAATTACGCTCATCCCTTGTTTAAACTGTAATCTAGGCAGAACAAAAGGGAAGAAAAAGGTAAAAACTGATTGACCCTTGAAGGAAGGTTGAAAACAAATGCGCATCGATACGGTATCTTGAAGTTTGTTGTGGCATATTGTGTTTACCAAAATCCGTAAACCGCATAGTAAGAAAAAATAAGTAAGTTACCTTGGGGTCACGAAACACGTATTTATGTAAAAAAAAAAAAGTAAGCAACTGAGTATATAACATGCTTGTTAAGGTATCATCTTCGTCACTTGTTTGTGAGTATTCTGTCCCCCATGCTGAGTAATGTGATTGTAGTGTGCGATGGTAATGAAACGGATCATGACATTTTATTATTTCATCTAAGTTTAAATGGAGAGAATTTAATTAATATTTTTATAAAATTCTTTTTAAATGCCCATTTTAATTAAAATTCCACTACATAATATCGAAGCAATATTCTTAAAAGTTTCGAAAATTTGAGTTTGAGGGTAAATTTTGGTTACGTGTTTTCCATGAAAACGTTCAGCAATTTGTTACAAATACTTAGATGTATAGGATGACTATCTATTAATTTAAATATAAAAGATCAGTACTATAGCTCTTCATAAAATTAAACAGGCTAACAAATGTTTTACATATCAAATAAGTCTATTTTAAATAGTCAATTTTTTTTCTAAGTACTTCAAATTCTCAGTCAATTGATCTATCCCAGGAGCATGTTACTGATCAAAAATATATAACACTCCGTACATATATGTGCATTAAATGCACAAAATCAGGAAATGAAACGAAAGATATTGAGCACTGGAAATAATTTGTTTCTATACTTCCGGTAGCGAAATACTATATTGGATGATACACGCATTTATGTGCGTCTACACATTCATGGAAACGTACATCTATTTGGATTTTTATTTTAGGTTCTGCTGATGTTTGAAAAGCACTGTAACTGAAATTTCTGAATCAGTTTCATATCAATAGAATTTTCAATAAGAAACTATTTTTCTTTACTCACTACTTCCTTTTAAAAGATACTGTAATACTTAGTTTCTTTTTTTTTATGTTAATGTAGAATTCACCCTGCATGTGTCCAATATAGTTCACCGATACATGATATTTGTTAGCGTTTTCAGTAAAATCCTATTTTAACCCACGTCTCGGGGATAGAAAATAAGGTGATGCCAAATCGTGCAAAAAAGTAAAATGAAGACCTATAAGTTATCGGAAAGAAACCGATATCTTATGGATTGCATTATTAGAAGGGTTGCCAATAAGTTACATTTTTTGTGATTTTTGGTTCAATATCGATTTTCATCCTAAGGCGTGAACAAAAATACATCCGACCGCAATTTCCTACAATATTATTATTTAAAGGTAAATTTTGGATGAAACCCAAAATTTCTAATAAAGTGATTTTCTCTTTCTTTTTTGTCCAAAGTATTATTTCATTTGAATGAAAAAGTTTTAACATAAAGCCGTTTTAACATAATAAATGACAAAGACATCTGTATCAATGTTGTCGCATCTATTTAAGTTTATGCCTTGGATGGAAACCAATATTACACCAAAAAACGCGATAGATGTAACCGAATTGGTAAACACTCATTTTTGGCTGTAAAAAAAACACTCCCTCACTCTTTGCACTGCAACTTTTATGATTTGAAAAAAAGAATTTTATGTGAGAATGCATCATTTTACGCACGCATTGGAATATATTTCCTTTAAAAATGTTAAAAAGATTAATAAGTAATGATTTACTTCTAAAAGAAAAGATTTGTCACAAATCAACAAAATCCTTTAAAATGATGATTCAAAGTGAAAATAATTTTACATGAAGATGAACTTCATTTATACAATAATTAATTTTACCTATCAGATAAAGGAAGAATTTGAGTGTAATTAAAATTTTAGTTAAGTAGAATGGACTCTTAAATGCCCACTGAAGGTAAATACTATATGCAAAAAGAAGAAACTTATATATTCCTTTTGAACACTTCACCCTCTATTCGTAATTTGTAGTACTTTTGAAAATGATTTTTAATTTAAGGCATTAAATTTTTTTTTATAATTTCTAAGTGTAAAAACAGGCTAAAATTAATAAGAGATTTGCATAAAATTATTATGAATGATATTAGGAGCAGTAAAATAAGTGTATATATATGTATTTAAGCAGCAAAAAAGTGTTGTCAGAAAAAACGAAATATTACTTTCGTAAATGCAACGTCGATGTAAGTAATTGATTGAAAAATAAATAAAAAAATATATCCTTTATTGTAGGAAAAATTACAAACGGATGGAGGCCATCTCTAGCATGAATGATGTGATACTGTTGGGCAATGAGGCATACGAGTCCCGTATGATGTTCTGCGACATCTCATTCCATAGTTGCTGTAAACGCGCCTTTAATTCGTTTTAACTTAAAGGGTATCCAACTTTCTATCCTAAATGATCCCAGGTATACTCGATCGGTGACAAATCTGGCGATCGAGCAGGCTAGAGAAGGATGGAAATGTAGCGGAATCAGTCTTGTGAAATCCTTGAATTTTATTGCTGAGTATTGTCTTGTTAAAAAATGGCTGCTGGAGCATCCCTGCCATGAGTAGTAGAACATGTGGTTGAAGAATGTCACGAACGTATCTCTGGGCTCTCATGGTGTCTTTATGGCTGTCATGGTGCCGTGGATCAATATTAGCGGTGACCGTGTGTCGTATGAGATGGCACCCCATACGTAAGTTGACCAGACGTCCCGCTTTTAGCGGGACAGTCCAAATTTGTAACTATTTATACCGCGTTCCGTGGGGATCTTAAGAAAGTCTCGATTTTTAGAAAGAAGGCACGATAAGCAAGGGAGCGACTTGAGAATGGGAAGAGAATATACGGTTTTCGACTTCCATGTAGCTATCTCACCAAGATATGAGCTTTATATTATTTTTGTAAATTTTATTATGTTAAACTTTATTAATAAAAATAATTGTCGAGGATTGCTCATCAAAGTTCGCCTTTGATCAGTTGCTAGAATAAGACCATCATTGTTTGGACTTCATAAACAGTTTCATTTTTCGGCATTGGCAGCGACGAAAATATTTTGTAGCTCTAAAATTATGCGAGAACACATTCTACACTTCCACAGATTTTATTCATATGGCGACATGTTCCGCTAGCGATCTAGCATCATTTGGAACATTGTTGCAAAGGAATTACATCTTGTACAAAAAATTGGAAACGGAGGGGAATTTTAGAGAGGAGAAGGGTCAAGATGTAAGGAGTTTGTTGCTCGTCCACGAAGTAATGCCTTCGCATATTGAGTTTTGTAAGTGTCTCTCATACGATACACATCATACTGCGTGATAGTGCTAGTTAAACAAGTAATGTCAACAAATAAGCTATTCAGAGGATTTATGATTGTAATTTATTTAGATACCAAATTTTTAATCAATCCCCCCCCCCATCAATGGTGTTCCGCTTTTCGAATGTTAAAATCTGGTCACCTTACACATATCATCTCACCAGTTGCGGGAGCGGTATGTCGCTGCATAGCAAAGTTAGGATTTAGACGTTTACTACGGGGCCTCCACACACGTACACGATGGTCATCAGTGCTGAGATTGAATCTGGATTCGTCGCTAAAGACGACCTGATTCCATTCGATTTCAGTTCAATTCCTTCGAGAGCGACATTACTCCAAACGGTTGCGACGGCGAGTGGGGATCAATGGCAGTACGCGAAATGTGCGCCGTGATAGCAATTGTTCTTCAGCCAAGTGCCTTGCCATCGTACGGATCTGAAACAGAGACCATTAGTGAAGGCGATGCCTGTGTATGGATAGTGCACAATGAGACAATTGGTGCTATGCATGCATTCGTATGATGGGATGGTCTTCTCTACTATTGGTTTAGCGAGAGAGTCCTAAGCCTTGTCGCTGTGTAACAGACCTCTCTCTCTTGTCCAATGGTTCCAACACCTCCTCACAGTAAAGTCAGAACGGCCTAGGTGGTGATCTACTCGCCGAGCTGAACACCCGGTTTCTATTATCCCTATGATTCTTCCCCTCTCGAACTCTGATAGCTGCTCATATTGTCTCCGATATCAGCTTAATGGCATCTTTAGTTAAAAAGCGTCCATCTCAACATATTAAATGCACGCAAAGAAGTTCTGCTTACCTGTTTTATAATACCAGATGAACGAAATTCAACGCCCTCTGATGGCATTGTGAAATACGCAATCACGCTGCATTTCTAATAATTTACATGTCTGCCTGACACGTACCTTCATGGCAAGTTTCGTAACAATTCCACTCTTTCTTCTTCGTACACAAATTGCTATGGCAATGAGTATATATGTAAGAGAAGTATATTTACTAATTTATAAAGAAAAAATATTATTTTGGCTGTTATAGATAATCTTAGAATCAAACACATGAATGAAAAAAATAATAAAAAAAATTCAAGAGAAATATCCCACGATACACGTTAGGATGATAGTTCAAAAAGTATCTGTTTTTGAAGATAGATGACATTGCTAATGTAAGTTAGTTGCTCTAGAAACGAGATCTGTTGAATAGTATTAAAATATTTCATTGATTCATAGGTTACATTCGATTTAACAACTACTTTCTGCCAAATAAAAGTTGCTACGGCATCGTACTGTCGTCGTTATTTTGCGCCGAATTGTTACCGTTGATGAAGCTTGAATTCTTTATTATACGACGGAAACCAAACAACTATAGAAACGATGAGTTACTTCTGGTGAATTTGCTCTAAATAAAGTAAAAACGGTCTCATTTTTAGGATAAGTTATGATGACGATTTTTTTTTGGGGGGGGGAAGCGAATTGTGTCATACTCATGGATTTCTCACAAAAGAAAAAAATGATCACTGTACAGTGAGTTATCCTATTCATAACACCCGATATGTCATTTCAAACAACCCGTTTCCCCTTCAAAATACGAGTACTTTTAGAACCTCCCTCATATTAGAAGATCTTTAAAACAGATTTTAAAGTAGCAACATAAGAAAAGCGATATTCACTGATTGAAATTTACTTAATGATTGAGAACGAGCATGAATTTGAAAGGAAAAAAAAAACCTATGATATCATCTTGCTCGGATGGGTATTGAAATGAAATAACTAACTGGATCTTTACCAGATATGAATTTTGGTATTATGGCAGGTTAACGTAAAAACAACAACAGTAATATGAATTATGACTAAATTAGCCTATTGAAACTATAACAACCATGTATCCAAAGAGCTTCAAGTAGTAATTAGATGCGTGGGTATATACTACACTTAAATGACTCAAATCAGTAAGCTGCAAATGATCCAGGACATTTGATATTTAAAAACATCAATATATATTTGCCACTTAAGTTTAGTATTGTGCATAAGATATTACTTGTTCAAATAGAATAATAACGAAGTTAATTGAAGTTGTTACAGAATTACTACTTAATGATAATTGAAAGAGATACAGCTCGTGTCAGAAACTTATCAAGCTGGTAACGAACATAGTGACAAGGAACAACTGGTGAGTTCAGAATAGGTTCAGGTTTATTCAGAATTTAGCATTACAAAATGTAATTAAATATCAAAATAAACTATAAATAAATATAAATAATAAACTATAATTACATATAAATAATAAACTATAATTACATATAAACAATAAACTATAATTACATACAAATAATAAACTATAATTACATATAAACAATAAATTATAATAAAATATTAATAATAAAATTAATTATATAAATATAATTAAATATAAATATATATTTGTTATTTAATTTAGTTTAATGAATGAAAATATAACACTTTCAAATAGAATCAAAATGAAGTTAATTCAAATGTTTACAAAATTAATAGCTAATGGATAAATGAAAAGATACAGCTAGTGTGAAAAAGTTTTCAAGTTTGTATGGTTAGTGATGAACAGATCAATCGAGTATTCTTATAAACATTAATGCTAAGAAAATTCTCTATCTATAAAACTATTAAGAGAACCCTAGTTATTCAAAAAGCGAAAACGACGAATCGTCTGTTGCGAGATATCTTCTACTCATCCGTGATAAAATCAGTAGGCTTGCTCCATCGATGAAGAGGAGGAAATCCGAATACATCCAGGAGAGTAGACAAATTAACAGCACAATTTTGGAATCTCAAGGCAAGAACTCCTTCTTCTTTTCAGCTGTGTTCTTTTGATGGTTGAAAGGGTATAAATACCAATACCACAAGTGCGAAAGAAGAATACTCGCAATTTGTATAACTGCGAATAAAAAAATGATTTGTTCTAATCTGTCGTTTCATGGTATAGTGAGAAGATGGCAGGCAGTGTAAAGAGAACCACAGAATAATGAATTGAGATTCAATTCCAAGAAATAATGCCATCGGAATAATGGTGTTAAATTCTGAATGTTATGCTTACATGCTTTTGAAATTCATAAATAATATGTTGAAGAAATTTTACTTCTTGTATTCCAAAACACACGCATACACAATAAACAAATATCAGATTTGACGATTAACCATGATTAAAAATTCAAATAATAAATTGCGCGATTTTAGTGCATCGTTTTTGGTGATGAACTATAATTAGGAATTTTCAGATTTCTGCAAATTTTATCACGCGAAGGAGAATCGATCAATCAAAATGAAAAATATTTAATTAGAATTCAAATAACATTTGCAAATAAAATAATACAATATGTTAATATTACAAAAAGTATTTAACAACCGAAATTTAGACTGTGATTGGATGCATCTTTTACCGGGGGAATCGCATATATTTTGAACTGGTAGTAAATATTTTTAATTATTATGCTCAGAGATGAAGAAATCAAAGATATCACTTTTAAAATTTAAGCTCCTTTTATTATTATATTGAAAAATATATGTATATTTCAGTTATATTTGGAAGACTTGATATTTTTCTTCCTTTTGAAATCACGAAACTTTTCTTGCTAGAGAGAGAGAGAGAGAGAAGTTTTGAAACTATATTTGAAAAAAATAATTTAGTAATTCGTATGACTTTATCAAGCAAATTGAAAATAATCAATACACACCAGAATCAACAAAATTGTAATTAATTTTTTGTGCTGTGAACACATTCAAGAATATTTTTGCAGTTATACTATAAAAAATTTTAATGTAGAAACTATCATCGATAGCTGTTTTATTTACGGGTAGTATTTTTTATCCATTTTCTCATGTACTTTAGGGTGTTTTATTAATTCATTTAAGCAATTTTAGATGATTGTTATTCGAACTGTGGTAATAAGTCTAACAGAGAATTTATGTGAAATATATTTATTTTTTTCAGATCTTTACAGAGTTATTCTTTATATTCATGTAACTATTATTTATAATTCATTTATATATAAGTATAAAATATCATGACTAGTACATTACTTCTTTGTTCTCCCCTTTTATGCGAACCTTATCAATTCCCAAAGATCTTACCAGGTTTTCTCTTACTCTTATCAACTTTGTCAGCTGAAGGAATCAATACAATGTCTTTCAAATAGGAAAGATATTGTATTCCAAGGTATTGGTATAAGTAATGGCGATAAATATATAAAGGTATCCTGAGATTTGGATGGATGAATCTGAACCACTTTGAAGATTGATAAAAATACAAGAAAATTGAAATATTCCTTATGTGAACAGGGTATGGATAGTTATGATATTAAAGGATTCTAAAACTCGCTTATAAAACGCAGAAAAGATATTGAAAAAATGACTTTAAGATATCAAAGAGTTGTTATAAAATGCATTGTTAAGTACTTAAGAGTGATAAAATACATTTAAATTCTGGAATAAAATAAATTTAAGACTTCGAAAATAAGATTTAAAAATAACAATAATAGAAAAGAAATTGAAAACGTTGCAAGGAAAATTTTCCTGATACTTTCAATTATTTTCTCTGTATTTTAATGGGTCTTCTTGTATTTTATAGAAAAGTTACTTTTATGTACATGATTCTATAGAGATGTTTCCAAAACCTCTGAAAACTGATAAAATAATCCAATGCTATTAAAAGTACAAATAGTAACTGAAAAAAAGACCATTAAAAATTAGAAAATTTAAAACTAGCAAAAAAGGAAGAAAATATTAACTACACTATTCTTTTATGTATGTCTTTATATTCTAGTCATGAGTATAATGTATAAACAAATTAGCAATGTATGTAATATGTGCAACAGTCAAAATATAATACATCATAAAAATTGGATATTTAAAAAGTAAATAGTAAAAAACATTTCCATTTTTTTTTCTTCTACAAATGTCTAAATAAAAAATTTTACTAATAAATATTTTTCGAAATATTAAGACAAAATGTCGATCTACTGATTGTGAGGTGATTGCTTATTAACTTCGCACTTAGAAGTAAAACGAGGGCTGTGGTGACTGACCGCGTAATTTTGAACCAAGATCAAATCACAATGGACGACACCTTAGCTGGCATCACCCTCTCCACACCACTTCAACAAGAGGACTTTGAGCCTCGTCAGATTTAACGCACATCAGTCCCGGCTACATGGTGGGTCGAAAACCACCGGCTATTCACGATAATGATCACTAGACTACCAAGGCCATGTCTACTGATTTTGACAGTATGAAATGTGAAAGTTATATGCAAAATGATAAGTGTTTTTGTGATATTTGATTTTAATTTTAGTTACTTTATTCATAAGTTCCCTCATTAGCTTATTTTCATTACATAGGCATTGGAATCATGACCCCGAGGCACTCTGGTTATCTTTTTCTTTCCCATGGGAATGAAAAGGATAACCAGATTATTTTATTTATAACCAGATTCCTCTTTATTTTCGACACTTCTTGTCAGACAATTTCTTAAAATCCTTATTCCCATCTTTTTCAGACTTCTACATCTAATTTACAGCTGGTTTGGCGCAACATATCCATATTTCATAATTTTAATCCAAACAAAATCTAATAATTTTATCTCTTACTATTGATTTAATCGCGCTTTTACAAAGGATTAGGTGCCATGGAAAAAATTTAGCTAAAAAAAAATGGCGCCTTATAAGTTGGAAAAGTTTAAAAAACAATACCATAATATATTTGTTGACGTTTGTTAACATAGATTTGTTGAATGGGTGTTTCCTTTTGTATGCTTAAATAAAAAATAAATATTGAAACAAATTAAATGTAACTTCGGATTTGAGATTGCATTTATCCACTTCTGAGTCTAATTTCTTAAAATTTTGTGATTCAATGCTGTCCCATTCCTGTTCCAATCAATCCTGTTAATCTCCCTGCTCACCAATCTTTGCGTTTACTTGTTTGTAACTTCAAAAATAAAAATAATAAATTAATTAAATAAATTTTTTCACCATGCAATGGAAAATAGACCATTTAATTTAATTCAATATACCCTTAATTTTGAAAATTTTTCGGATTTTGTGATGGGTGAAGCAAATTGTTTGTGTGCAGAGAGAGGAAGTGTGAATGGAGGTTATTTGACCAGGGATACGTAGAAAGAACCGGGGTATCTTAGGGTAGGTGTACTGAAAAAGGTTTAGAACCGCTGCTGTAAAGCTGCGGTTTTTGCCAAAACAGAGCTGTTGTCTGACCGCCACATTATTGCGATGGATGGCAACACTAAAACGTTGTCTATGTAAACCAAAGGACTTGGTATCTGAAACAGCGTTGAATTCAAGCGGAATGTAAGCAACGGGAAAGTAATGGTTTCGAAGAAAACTTGACAAAGAAAATTATTGACGCCATCCACCGCAGTATAGCGGCTGCCAGATAACGGCTCCGCTTTCCTAGGAAACCATAGCTAAAGCGAGTAATTGTCGTAAGAACATCGTCATTCAGATTTTCGCAGATTTTTGAAAAGATTGCAGTCGCAGTGTAACAGATGATTTAGTGAATTTCATAAGTAAATATTTTATCCTGGATTTTAAAACGAATATCAAAAAAAAAAAAAAAAGAAAGAAAAGAAAAGAAAAGAAAAGAAAAATCCAGAATTCTCTTAAACGTATTTCGAAAAAAATTACAAGAAGTTTGTTTTAAATTTGCATATTCTAATACGGAAGGAATAATCCGAATTCAGAATTAAGTATTAAAAAAAAGACGTATTAACAAATTACATATAAACATAACAGAAGCATCTAAATTTTCAATGTGAATGATATAATGGACACCATGAAGCTAATGTAGTGATATATTGAGGATTCAGTGAACATGGCAAATCTACCAATCTGAATCCATTATATAGGTTAAGTTTCGCTTGACATTTGCTGGCGAAAACTATTCAGATAGAATTCGATGGAAAATTTAATGGTTCCACGTTTTTCTCCCACTTGTGACTGCATATCAATTCATGTCTAAATAACGCTTTTTTCCTTCTTTGAAATCTATGCTCACGATCATGATGGAATGTGTTTGAATTCGAATTTTCTTATCGCTTGTGCATTCAATATGTTATGAAACGAAATCGCTTATAAAAATTTCATGAACTTTAGGCATTTTTCCTTGATATGCCTCAATTTTATATTTAGTCATTACTTTTTTAAAAGAAATTGAAATAAGTGTTTTTTTTTTATATTTATTTCAAAAGAGTATTTTTCGAAAAATAGACACGAAATTGTGGGAAAGCAGGAAGTTATGTCTGGTAATTCGTAATAAAATTTATCTCAAACATGAAGTTGGATAATAAATCTATCATTTGCATAATTTGCTTCAGATCTATTTCACAGCATGTATATGTATTTCAAAGTATTTGTAACTCAGGTGTCGTCCTCGTCACTTGACCGA
>BMAW01052230.1:0-14530 GCA_019974015.1 Nephila pilipes | reverse complement strand
GGAAGTAATATATACGTATAAGCTAAGAAAATTTCTGTATGACGTTCGCATATCTAGAAGTAAGCAAAATATTCATTTACCGATAAACATTAAATTAAAGGAAATCAATGATAACAGGATTAAAAAGTTTATTAGTTGTTTTTAAATCTTTTCGAAATTTGAGACTGTTAAAAAAAGATGTTATTCTCCATAAAGCGATGTCTGAACAATCTCGTTTATAACTTATTTAAAAATATTCATTTCAAAAAACGTCCTGTCTGTATTTTTAGAAGGAAGAAGATTTTAACGATACAAAATATGTTTTGTTTTTCTAAAAGTGTTACATTAAATTATTAACCAATTACTTTTTAAAATGAAATGCCCGAACAACAAAATAAGTTAACAATATGCAATAATATTTTTAAAAAAAGGCATAAAACGTTTAATGAATAAAAACTTATATAAAGTTAGAGTATAAACTGAGGAAAATATTTTATAAAATAAAAGAATTCCTTTGTTCTGCTTATAATCTTCAATATGACAATCATAAATAACTGTGACCTACATAAAAGTATCAAGTAACATATTGTAAAGCTAACGAAAAATTGAGTTGTATATTTTTTTTTTCTTACTTCAGCTATTCACTATATCAATGCATTGTTTAGGATCATTAGTTTTAAATGTATTTGCTGTTAAAAGCAATTACCTTTTCTCTTCCAAAATTAGAACTAGAAAAAAAAAACCGTTTTATTCATCGTTTGTTCCAAAATTCTATTTTAAAATCGCTTGAATAAAGAATTCGGAAAAAAACTCTATTTCTTCCATTAAAGTTTCTTCCTTGCGTGTTGCACATTCAGCGCATACCAATAATTATTTTTGTCCCTTTAATAAAATCTTCTTTCCACATTTCTAATGATTCTGATTTTCTATGATGGCCGTAGAAAAAATGTAATTAAGATTCAACTAAGGGATTTTAAGATTACTCAATGAAATTTGTTAAGAGTTTCAGCCCATATTAATTAAAACTGCTTAAATGGCATGTATATTTGAGAATAAATCAGAATATTTTATCAACGTTTACTACAAAGCTCTTGATTAAAAAAATTGCATCAATGGAAATTTTGCAGGGGATATTTCACTCGATTGTCTAATATAAAATTACAGTTCTTAGTAATAAATAAGTTATTTTCAAATACTCGAGACCTACAAATATTAAACAATTAATCCATCTATTTCTACGAAGGATTAAAACACTATCTATGCATAGGCAGACGAGTTACTTAGAAGCAAAATGCTGTAATTCTCAGTAGTGTTTTTGTTATTTTGTTGTTGTTTGCGGATTCATGATTTCGGATGTAGTGAAAATGTTATTTTAAATTTGGAAACTCGAAAACGAAACTCTGTTATGGAGAAACAGGAGGAAACCAGTTGCGGTGAGTGATGTTGTTACTCCACAACCAGATATTTTTTATTTCCTTAGAGCCAATTCACAATGAGTGCTTCTGATGTATACTGTACAATAATAAAAATCTATCTCAACATATTTCAAATGCTTCCGAAGACAGTGAAATTATGTGGCTTCGGATAAATATCTACAATGTTTATTAAATATGAAATAGCAAATAATTAGGTCTTTCTCGCTGTCTGCTGAACCTCAATGTGCCTGAAAGTTAGTTTTGAATGAATAACTAAGTTATGATAAGCAAATTACTCGGGTTTGAGGTAGGTGGTCAGGTTATACTTAAGTCTCACTAGGGTTTGAGTGAGTTTAATCACAAATACTGAGAGTTCGAGTGGGCATTTCCTCCAGCATAAATTGAATCAATCTAGATAACCTCAAGTCTTCGTCAGTCGGATGGCAATGAAAGATCACAATCACTATCTTCCGTCAATTACCGGCTGCTGATTACTAATTTCACCGGTAACATTACGTTCAGTTCTCCCTCACTTTAGCATGCATTTCCTAAATCCATTTACTATATTTCTTGCGTTTATCTAATTTTTATAATCACGTGCTTGTAACGTAGTAGAATATTTAAATATATTATCAGAAAGTAAATTCAGATGTTATTTAAAGACAGGTAGCAAATAGACCAACGTTACAACTTTAAAAATTTCTTTGTTGAGAAAAAAAATTTTACAGTCACATGCATTGTATGATTTTACATGTATATATCTACATTATTCAACATATCCTACAATGGAAAGAGTGAGGAAAATATATATGTACAAAAATTGAAAAATAAAATGTAGTTTACAATTCTTTCTTGCAATGTAAACGATACTTACTATTTATTTTCAAAGACCCGGAGAATTCAATCATAGAACTGTGAAATATTTATACGATAGTATTTTATTAATCTAACAAGGAATTTAAGTATAAGGAGGTAAAAGGTGCATAAATCAGAAGTGGTAAACTATGCCTTTTTAACAATTTACAAATGAGGTGGTAAAATCCTAATTCAAAATTTTAAGAAATGATTCCTTAAAGAAATTTATGTAGATTATATAAGTATTATACTACACACAATAGATACTATTAATTTCTTATTAAAATGATATAATTCTAAGATTACCGACATGCTCGTATCACAATTGAAAAGAAAATAAAGAACTAGTAAAAAACTTATACATACATAAGATTAGGGAGCGCTTTTGCTCGGAATGTAGGAAAAAGTGGTAAATGAAAAGTTCAGTAGATGGCGCCCCTCGGTGCCTATAATCCTTATTCTATAAGCCTTACGAGAAATATAATACTTACGAAAATCCTTATTCTATAATCCTTACGAGATGATTCTATAATCCTTACGAGAAATGAAGTATTATTAGACAAATAATGAGAATCACTATGGAGATTTTAAGGGAAGAGACCATTTGGTTGTCTTGTAGGCGAAATTGAATTTTGAATGAGGATTGGTAAAAATAGTTTGAGCTCTGATAATTTCATTATTGTGATTTAAGATGGAGGTGAAAACATTTCGCGACAGCTTGGTGATGTAGTCTTCAATTAAATCAATATTTAAGTCGTTATGAGTAACAGAATTTCTGATGTACCAGGGGGAATTTGTCATAATTGTAAAAAACTTGTTTAAGATGAAAATCTTTAACTGGTTGTTCATTGAATAACGAAATGGAGAAGCGTGTATATAAAAATTAACTAAAAATGTATTATCTTGAAAATAAATTTCAATTTAACTTTCAGATTTATTTTTTTATTTCTTAGTATTGTTATGCAATTTGGTATTATTGCAAGCTTTTATTGGACTTACTATTCCAAATGTATTTATACCTTATCCGTTCAAAATTTGTACTCGAATTTTATTCCACTTGCTATAACCTGATCCAACTGAAATTTTGCGTACATGTTTGTCTCCGAAGATAATATAATACTATGATACAGACAAGCTGTGACGGACTTGATGGAATACATTTATATGAATTAACACATTTAAATCGCCTTTAGGTTCAGAATTTAGTTTCAATACTTATTACATACGGCTTAATTCACTTAACCATGGGTTATATATGTTCGCTTTAAGGAGTTTATAAGGATCAGATATGAGAAAAAATTGTGGATGTTTAAAGGTGAGAGATAGGCGGATAATTGCGGATAGCCTAATTGAAGCCAATAGAACTAACCATTCTTAATTTTAGACTGTAATTATTACCTGTTCTATTCTTGGATGCTCCATTTGCTTTCTATTTCAACAGCTGTTCAAAAATTGGTATTGGTATTATTCAAGATAGTCCACCCTTCATACAAATTTCATTATTTGTGTAATTAAATTATCATATACAAAAAATATACTTATTGACTTTCATTTAACTAAAAGCTATTTGTGTATTTATTGGAACTCACGTTTTCCATATTTAATTGTTTATTTAAAATTATATTTAAAACTTTGATTGCTTAGGATTAAGTAAATAATGGAAACATACCATAGGAAAAATTCTTTCATTGAAAAATATTAAAAAATTATAAATAACTTTTCCGCCTAGATTTATGATTGTTAAAAGAATGTTTAAATAACTGCATCTGTTCTACCTTTACATCTAGCTATTATTAATGCTCTGTATTTAGTATTTCTTGACAATTTACCTAGTATTTCTTGAGCAGAAAAATTATTTAAACCGTCATGAGTTCTCACAGCGACTATATTTAATCAAAAGAGATAGTTAAATCCTAACTTTTTATGCTTTTACTTAAGTGTCATATTAATTTTAGTACATGAAAGTGTGCAAGAAAACACAGCTATGAGGAATAAGATTTTATTAGCATTTCAACACCAATTAGACATAGCATGTACATTTTACACATAGAAACGTCTAGTAATATACTATGATACTGAGATATACGAATGCATTGTTTAAAATTCTCATTCATTTGTAATATATTAAAGGTAGACAATATGTATATATACATCACAAACTATTTTTTAACTTTATACTAACTTCATTTTCAGATTATTATATTATAATCCATATGTAATACCACACCACACAAGCAAAAGGCATTAACTATCTTTTCATAAAGCGAAAACATTTCGGATCTATTTAACAAAAATATATACTATTTTTAAACAATAACATTACTTTTTGAACTTCGGGCATTGAGAGTCCACAATATTTTGTTAATGGTCATTAAACATCTAATAACAACACGAGAGAAATCAAATAAATGTATAGCAAATGAAGTTTAGATTCATGTAATGCATGCTGTAATACTTAGAACATTTAACATTCGGGAAGCAAGTATTTTTAAAAAAGAAAACAAGTATTTAAAAAGTAATTTAGAAATGTTTTATCTCACAATAGTTCAAGGTAAACATTTATTTAAGAGATAGAATTAGAGAGAGAAATTTGTACATTTATTAAGAATGTAGTTAAAATTGAAAATCAGAAAATAAAAAGAGTATAATATTTTATTGCAGCACCAATATTGAACCCGATTTGGATCTTCTCTGAGAGCAGTGACTCCCAAACTTTATTGGGCTGGGGTGACCGAGTGGTCATGAGCGTAGAAGTGTGAGTAAGTGCGACGTTAGTTCCAACCGTGGATTCGATATCATATTCCACTGAAGACTGACCGTGTAGCGGGGCTGAGGCATCGTATCGAGGCTCCAAGTCCTCCCGTTGGCACGGTGTAGAGCTTTGGAGAGAGAGTGGCGAGCTCAGTTGTCGCTTTCGTAACTTGGCCAAGGTTTGAAATTACTGGGTCCGTCACCTGTAGCTTTTGTATTGTTCCTAATTGTGACGTCAATGAACAGTAAATCACATTTTATCAACATACTTTGTGATACATATATCAACTTTTCAATATAAATCACATTTTATCAACTTTCTTCGTGAGTTGAAGTCTTACACGGCACCCTGCCCTTTGTAAAAACACAACTAATCACAGGTAAGAGTTTTAAAAACATGAGATTCTACAGCGCACTCTTTGGGACCACTTCTTTGAGTTTAGATAATAATTTGAATTTAAACTGTTGCAATAGTTTTTGTATTCATCAGTGATTGAAACATTGGCATTCAACAGTTCATATTTATCACGTTTGTACCAGGATTAGAGTACGTCAAAATTCAGAAAAGAAAATTATTTGACACTAATCTGTCTTTCATCTCGTAATATTTGACTGTTCCTTAATAATATCTTCATAAATGTCAAATCTCTTACAACCACCGTGAATCAATTCAAACTTTGAATACGTCTAGACAACAGTTTTTTTGACGATCAGTAAGCGAGTTAACATACATAAATCTTATTTATACATGTTTCAATTACACACATTTCTTGATACAATAGTCATTTTCAACATT
This sequence comes from Nephila pilipes, assembly GCA_019974015.1. Taxonomy (NCBI): domain Eukaryota; kingdom Metazoa; phylum Arthropoda; class Arachnida; order Araneae; family Nephilidae; genus Nephila; species Nephila pilipes. Next base: position 8,734 of record BMAW01052230.1, on the reverse strand, counting down.
AAGGGTAGCATTCATTAAATATTTTTTTTTATCCTAAATGTAGAGGTAATCTTTCCCTATTTAGGAATAATAATGCCGCATTTCATTTTTTGCTTTGACTTGATTCTTCAATGAATGTTATGCTTAATATTAGTGAAAATTAGGGTTCATAGATTTTCATTGTCACTTGTACTGTTACCAGAGAAATATAAAGTTCTTTTTTGTATTTCTCCTTTATACATTGGAAATTTGGTCTTGATAAACAATGGCTTTCCATATTCCAGCTTGTTGCATAAGATCTAGGATAAATTTCTCTCGATCTAAAACAAAATAATATCACTTGAAAATAAATATTAAATAAAACGTCTTTAAATTAAGTTAAAGTGAAAATGCAAACTTTGGTTTTTTTTAAAAAATTCAGATTCCAAGACGAAAGATTGAAGCATTCATTTATCAACGTGTATTAAAAAACAACGTTTTATATGTAAAGGTAATATGTTATTTTCATCATTGAAGTAAGAATTAAACCAATCATTTCTGCTTTCATATTTTAAAACATCTGAGGAAATTTATAATATAGTCAATATCGATCATGATCTTCTCCAGAAAAATTCATGAATCTAAGATTCCCATTCTCTAAAGACAGTATATTATAGTATCATCATTTTCAATGTGAATCTTTGTTCGATTTAAAAAGTGAACGATGTTATAATTATATAGATAATAATATGAAAATTGTTCAAATAAATTATTTTAATGATTTGACCTATTCGAAATACATTATGAGCATTGTGCATGTAAATGATGTACATCAAAATTAATAACTAAATACATGGCAATGAAGAAGTTTTCACTTTTGGCTGATAAAATTAAGATTAAGAGAATCTAATAGGATTGGACAGCGAAAAGTTTACTTTTATGAGTTAGCCATGTCTACAAACAATATCAGTTTTTGACGTTTACATGCATCACCACAAAACTATTAACTGAATACATGACAATGAAGACAATTCTACCTTTGGCAGATGAATCTCGGTTCAGCAGGATCGGAAAAAATTAGACATTAAATCGATTGTTTTTATGAGTTGGCCTCTTCTGTGCATAGGCTTAGAACAATGTTGACAATAATTCGGAGAGTTCTGGAACGTGTTTCTTCCATGTGAAAGTTGTCCATTCATTGCAGAGACATCGCCTGTAGTGAGGCTTCTGCGGCCTGTCAGCTAAGAGAATGGAAAAATTAGAAACATATTCTTGAATATTATCTATTCTAAGTAAACATTTTTCTGATGTTAGGTCAACTGATATTATTTAACGATTACCTTTAATTTTACTTTGATTTAAATATTAACATTTACTGCAGAGATATGAAGATCAAACGGATGCAATATCTGTCACTTTTAAATATTATTGTATTGTTATACTTAAAAGAAAGTTTATATGATCACACCTAGGAAATAAAAATCATACTACGCGTTTGTCACTTTTTTTTTATAAGCATTGTTTAGGTATTGCGAGAAACACATAAATGCGTGTGCTTCCCATCGGAAACTTGCTCTTAAAAATTACATATTTGATTAGTATAGTTTGTTTATACTTCGAGCTGTGTTTTACAGTTTGATACAGAAATGCTATAAAAATTATTAAGTTTTCTGAATCACGCTTATTATATTTTCTCCTTACTCTACAACCTGTTTCTGTGCGGTGGAAAGGGAGTGCAAAAAAGAAAACGCAAAAAAATATTCTGAAACTTCATTAATAAACATTCATAATTCGAAACTATTTATTATTCACTAAATTTAAAATTGTAACAGATTATGATACTTTCCTAAAAAAGATGCAAAAAAAAGAGCTACCAGCTAAAATTGTTCAATGGGCATTAATGTTAGACTTTGATTATGAAGTTTATCGTAGATCTGTAGACACATAAGAAATATTGACACTCTAATTCGTTACCCCATTCTTGTAAATTCCTCAAATAATGTCACTCAGAAGATAGAAAAATTGCACAAGATCAGAATGAATTCATATATAAGATTAAATCAATGACTTAATATATACCTTCCAGCAATTTTTTTTTTTTTTTTTTTTAAATTATTTTATTTTTTTTTAATATTTTTTTTTTGTAAAACATGGAATTTTCTGCAAACTCCAGAAGGATGTAAAACTTCTAGTAGTTCCCCAAGCGATGTAAAAAAAAATAGACAGTAATTAATGCTTATTCACAAGGTCAATCTGCATCACGAAAAGCAGAATTAGTTGTTTTTCGTGAATTTTACACATACATAATTTTAAGATTTTAGTTCATGAAACCATTTCAAATTGTATCCCTTGCATCTTATAATCATGAAAATCTGGTGAACAGAAAGGAATCATTCATCTCATTCCAATAGGTAGAATACCTTTTGATTGTTTCCTTTGCGACATTTAAGAACCTTTGCCTTCGACAAAAAAAGTGACACAGGTATCTTTCTGGAATAGCTGATATCAAAATCCAGATTTGTGTGGATCTATCCAGTAAAATCTACATTTTCGAAGACACCTTTGAGAAACTATCCCTGCAATAACTTACAATTGGTAACCCTTCGAAAATCATCACAGACAATAGTTGTGCAGTTGCATCCTCCGAATGTGAATACTATTACCCAGATCAGTCGATAGTTGATCAGTGAACACTTTTTCATAATAAAAGGTGATCACGTGGGATCAAGTTGAGCGTATTAATGGAACAATTATTATGGTTTTAATTAAGTTAAGATCGACGAACCAGACAAATTATTTGAGTATGTCCCGCGATTGCAACGAATCTTGTAAAGAGTACCACAACACACCCTATAAAATTCACACCTTCCGAAATATTAATTGGTGTCAAACTGAAACAACAAAAGTATCTGTATATTAAAAATTTTTGACAAGGAATAACAACAAAGAATTCTTGATGAAAAGGATACACTACGTCGTGAAGCTAAATAGAACATTGTCCGTTTACGGGAGGGGGGAGGATGTATATTAACTCGTCAATTGTCGTAAGCCATCGTCTAAATACATACTCAGTGATCAATTAGAAATGCGAATTTTATTTGGAACTGGTTTGAATTTTTAACTCAAGTTATCCGAACTATATAAGATTACGTAAATTCATCCCCCAATGAACGTTATGAAGTGTGGAAGGGAAGACATGTTGAATGTTTAAACTTAACATCAACTGCAGCTGATGAAATGAAACAGTGGTGCCTAAAACGACCCTTCAAGACCTACATAATGAACATTTCGTTCTCCCCCCACCTCTTTATCTGGATGTCTTTTGTTGTGTCTTTTCAGATTTATAGTCTACTTGATTAACCTTCAGCCTGCCACTGTCGTCTGTAAGTCCAGGGCGACTATGTAGTAATATTTCCAACTGAATGAGTAGCAACATAAGATGGTTGTTTATAGCGCAGCCTGCCCAGCATGATAAGTACCACAAATTTATTTCTGTGGAATCACCACGTGTGGACGAAAAGAGTGATTAACCGAAGAAAAACAACAAGTATGAGAGCAACATTATTAACTGAAATCAAAGGTCATATTGGCCCTGCTTATCCACATTTTCATTTCTGTCGTTATCTTATTGTTTATGCCATCCTACGAGTTTTGTTCTTTTTTTAATTAAACGTTTAACGTTAATAAGAGTAGTCTATGTTCATACATCATCCTATATATATATATATATATATATATTAATCACTATAGAACTCTTTTTTTTCTTCCTTGTTATTACATCATTTCTCAAATGACAGTCTACAGGTCATGTTGTAATTAATTAATCGTCAGTTAATGAGTTCCTTGAGCTAATGATCTTGGCTAATTGAGTCATTAAAACAAACAAACAAACCAAACAAAACACTCTCAGATTCTTAGATCATGTTTCTCGTTTAATAGCTTTAAATTGGTATGAACATTAAAGTGTTTTGATGCAAGAACATTTCGAACGGAACAGTTACGACGAAGTTCTCAGGAGCGAAAGGATTCAAGATCACTAGTACGAATAATTGAGATATGGACAGTTGTCTAGTGAGTCACGACGCTTACTAAAAACAAATCATTTTCGATGCTGCGAACACCCTTTTTCGGAATTTCTAAAGAATTATTGAATGACCCTCCTATTTTATTAATTCTGCATTATGACACGAAACTAGTTAAATATATATTCAGAAAGTTTAAAAATTTAAAAGTTATTTTTTCAGCAAAAATAAACAAAAAAATATCTAAAAATATGCTTCAAACTTCAACAGAACTGGAAATCAAAATTATTATTAATTCACTGTTCTCACTTTCGTGACATACAAAAATAAATCTTAAGTATATTAATATTAATAAATTTGTCGTTTAAAAATACCACAAATATAAGTATTTGTAACTCAAATGTATAGAAATAAATTTTACAAGTAGAAAACGAAACTTACTTCTCTGCACCACATGTAAGTTTAACAATTTCTTTGAGTTGATTCCATGCAAGAGAATGAGAGCCCTAAACGCAGATAACAACTCTCGGGAAGTTTCTATTGATCGGAGTCTCTTTTTCATCTAGCCTGTAGTTTTAACTGCTCCTCAGGATCTACAAGTATCGCTGCAAAATAGAAAGGATACAGTTTTGCAAAACCGTTTTCGGAGAGAGGAGTTTTTTTCGTGTCATAATAGAAAGTTTGGAAGTATTCTCAAAATGTTTACTATTTTGAATTTACGAAAGTCAATTAATATTTTTATGCTAACTTAATTGACAGGTATTGGTTGGCATAACTTAAGTGTAGAACCCAACCCATCGACCCAAAAGGCTAATCGCTTATACTGCACAGTTACTATTTCATTTAATACCTTGGAAATATTTACTGGTGTATAAAATAATTATACTCAGAACAAAATTTTAAAGCTTTGAAGTCGTAAGAAATCTATAAAGAAACATGTGTAATTTCGTTTCACTTAATACCGCAAAGTGGAGATAAATTTAAAATGTATTTTCTGATAAAAAGAAAGAAAAAAAAATTATAATATGATAGATATAATAAATTAATACATAATAATAATAATAATAATATGTATTAATTTATAAATATTAAAAAAAGTTCATGTACTTGTAACTCAAGCATCGATTTATCATAATGAATTTTTAAGATTTTGAAATATTTTATTAATATGCCATGTACTTCTTAAGCCTGCGAAGCTAAATATTATTTCAATACAGACAACAGACTCTAAAACTTATTTCTTAATGAAAAAAATGATTAATTCAAATTAGAACACAACAGTATATTAAAATATTTTGTGCGAGATAGTAAAATTCGAATTCAATTTTAAAGTTGGAGCATTTTTTCAAACAAAAAGTACGTGCGAAGCTTATGGCCTACCCTTTAAAATTCAAGGAAGGCAACCTTAAAGTTTTCAAAAACTACATTGGTTTTTATTAGATGTAACTGTAATTAACAAAGTATTTTCTAGTATATGTCTATCCAGATAAAGAGAAATAAACTTCAATTATATTCTTTTGATACATAATATTTTAAGGAAACTTTTTAATTAATATAAAAGTAAAAAAAATATTAATATGATCTTTGAAATTTGCAGCATTCTTAAAAACGAGAAAATATTAGATCAGTCAGCCTCAAAAGTTGCAATGAATATAATTTTTTACTAAAGTCATATATGATTATAAACTTGGCTAGTTTTCAAGATTTGGAATGAATAGTGCGTATCGTGGATTACTAGGAACGTTATGCTATGGTTTCTTTAGGGAAGTGGAGTCGTTGTCTCGAAGCCACAATTTCACAGTGGATAACATCATTAATCTTCCCAGTCAGGTTTTTCCTAAGAAACCATAATTTACCCGTTGATTTACGTTCCGCTCATATTCAAAGTCATCGGGTTTACATAGACAAAGTATTAGTAACGTCATGCATCGCATTATTGTGACCACTAGACTACGACTCACCTTTCCCAGAAAACCATACCCTTATTGCGGCTTCCCTTGAAGCTGTGGCAGAGATATGCGCACCTGCAGCATTGCAATGGACGACGACACTGGACACATGAACACCTTCGACACTCTTAGTACAGTAGAAGAGAACGGACAGAATATTATTCGAATGAAAATTAGACCTTAGAGCGGAAATATAATTTTATCAACCAGATACTCATTTTCCTATGTTTTGAATCTTCATTTACTCATACTGTACTCATTTGCAAGGCACGTGTGTGAAAACGTTCGTGATAAGCAAATAGATCTGGGTCAGAGTGTTTTTTACAACGTTTTTTGAATTTCACCTGGTGTGTGTGTGTGTGTGTGTGTCATCAAATTTTCGATCGTTAATTTAGCCAACTTCCCATCAAGCTAGAACTTTGAAACCTTGGGAATCGTTCTTACTCGCCTAACAATGCAATATTTAGACATTTGCGACAAATTTTAACTAACATTTCATTAATTTTAATAAGTCAAAATATCCCTTCCACCCGGCGCTTTTAGGATTGAGGGGAAAAAATTCCCCCCTCTGGGAACACCGGGTATCGTAAAAGTTTTCTACTCACAAAGAGGAGATAATCAGGGTTGCTGACTTTTAGTCAGTAATCATTCGCAAGAAAGAAAGATTCCAATATTTGGCGCCGTGTCATATCACAATAATTTTTTTCTGAATTCTGGTTCCCATTTTTAATAGAATGACTTACAAACTTTCAAATGCATGTTTTGATTGTATGAGTATTATAAATTTTTTAATACTCTCACAAATGTCTCTTTTTAAGTAAATTTTAAAGTTAAAAATTATGTTTTCTAGAATTTGATGTACAGCATTTCAGAAGTACTAAGAAAGTAGAATTTAAATGATTGGCATGTTGACTAGAAATCATGTATTAGTAAAAATTATTAGATACATAACTTTTATTTGCTCAATTCGTAATTTTTTAGTCTGTGCATATTGCTAAAAATAACTTAATCTGAAAAAGAATTTATTGTATTCATTGCTTAACTATGAGATAGATTGATGAAGGATGTGGTGCAATATAGGCTAATATCCCTTAAGTATGAGAAAAATATTATGAAACTATTGATAAGGCATTATATAATAAATATGTGTCTGTTAAAATAATTTCAACATTTTTTTTAAAAAACTTTATTCTTATTTTTGTGCAACGTTTTCATGTTCCTTAAAAAATAATAAAGTTCGTTTGTGTTTTGTCCACGTTTTTGGGTCTAGAAGAGTATGAGGCGTAATACATGTAGATTTATCTACACTTAGCCAATCATACTCAAATTAGCCTCACCTCACCTCCACGCGTTTAGATCTGATCATCCAAAAATATTTGGAAACTAAGAAGGAAAGGCTTGTATGTGTTGTAAAATTTTTCAGTAAAAAAATATTCAATAAATGATTGATTAAATTGAAATTATATTTAAATTTTTATGTGTTTATCAAGCGTTTGTTTTGAGTTTAATGTATTATAATTAATATACTTTCATTATATAAAAACGTTGTTTTTTTTATCTCGAATCATTTTTATTGTAGAGAGTATGTTAAAATTAAGAATTAAATAAAGTGGCTGTATTGTAAAGAATGCGCAATGTGCTCATGAATGCCAAAAGAAGCATACTTCAGGCATATGATTGATTGAATATTTATTAACGTTGTAGTTAGAAGCAACATGAGGGCTAGTGCCGATGGGCCTCTTAAAATTTTGCACTTTGGTCAACCGATAAGAATGAGACTGGAGCTGTCACTCTCCTCTATAATCTTCCACACTATTCCAACTAGTATACTTTCTAATTGACCAGGTTCAAAATGCGCTAGCCCCGCTACAAGGCGGGTCTTTAATCGGGTGAGGGCTGCAGCCCGTGATTCGACTTAAACAATGCCGGTTGCGAGTCCACGACCATAATCACTAGGCAACTGATCCTAAATTTTTCAAAGATGATTGCACCAATTGATATATCGCAATTTTCCTATCGTTTTTTTTTCTTATTTCTAATGTTTTAATATGTTTAAATCTACAATTCCATCCAACTACTTTCAATAGATTAAGAAACATTGCTAAAAGAAGTAATGATACTCTTTTTCTTTTTTTTTTTTTTTTTTTTTTTTGCAGAATGAAGTGGTCTTGTATTAGTTTATCCTTTTTAATTATTGCTCCAATTATCACGTAGCATTTAAAAAGAAAAAAATAGTATTATGATCGAAATGTTTCAATTCTGAACTGATATTATTAAATCAAAACTATGTAATGTTGTATTAAAGAGGGAAAATATGTCATAAATAAAAGTAAATAACAGAAATTTTGATGACAGATTGCAAAAGTACTTTTTTTTAAAAGAAAAATGAGTGAAATACTTTCCTAACAAATTCCTTGTTTCATGTCTCTTTAAAAGTGTTCTCTATAATACCTCTAAAATTAAGTATGCGTTATACAGGATGCATATGTCATTCTCTTCTGAATTCTATAAGAAAATCGGATACAGTAATGAGAAAATGTTTCTTTTAAAAGTTTTTCTTTTAATTCAGGTATTTAATTAAACCCTTAAGATCTAATTTTACTGACTACCTTGATTCTATCCCACAGTTGCAGCAATAGTGAACATCTTTCGAACAGTTGTGTGGGTGATAGAACAAATATCGCAAATCTGAGAAGTTCGAGGAATATCATATTTATCTGTAAAGTGAATTTCCAGTGATCTCATCAAACGTTTACATATTTTAGGAAATAAAACGACCGACTTCGGTAAAGGATATCATCAGCA
>BMAW01052223.1:0-17178 GCA_019974015.1 Nephila pilipes | reverse complement strand
AGGTAATCATTTGACAAAATTATGATCTGTTGTAAAATAATGTTACACATGCCTATTTTCATCAATATTGAAGTTAGTTTTCAAAAATATATTATGATAATAATGAGAATTTTCTCTTGAAGAATTTATCGGACTAAAGTAAAATTACTTTTAAAAAATTGAATATATGCGTGTGTGTTTATCTATTTATTGATACATTGCCTTAAATTAATTATACATTAACGGAAATCCAAGGAATGAAGTCAAATTATTCAGAATCTTAAAACAATTGGAGACTGCCATTTTTTTGCATCGAACCTTCAAATTAATTTATTTCGATTTGGTTTCTTTTTCGGCATGTTTTGAAGTCTAATGAATTAGATATGGAAATGAATTATCGTTCTTTTTCATTTCTTTAATTATTCTATCTATTCAATAAAATATCACTGAATGACAGTCAGTATGTTGAAGAGCTATTGAACTGTTCTAAAACCTTATCTTCAAAGTCTAAGAAATTCTTTGTTTGTGAATAAATTTAAAATTAAGTTTAATTAAATTTTATACTTATTTAATTTATATTTTCTTATTGTAAGGAGGCTTTGGTTGAAATTTTATTAAAAAAAACAATTTTTTTTTTCAATATTCTAATGACAGAACAAAATGATTTACTAACAAAGTGTTCAAAACCCGCTTAACTCAAAATATTTCAGATAGTATTGGGTAAAGACGTTTCTTGCGTATGACAAATTTTTAACGAAATGAAATATTTTTGGTCAAGATATTATACAATTCGGTTCATATTGTTAAATAGAAATGGAGGATTTGAAATGATATTTTAGTTTCTCATGCCCTTATGAATCATCTTTTATTTTTTTAATCATTAAATTGGCGAAAATTATGCAGTGTCATTTCTGTCGACAGTAAATCTTGATAACTAAAAAACGAAAATAATTTCCATCAGTATCAAAATTATTCTTACTGTATTAGTTAAATATCAATTTGTCTGAATTGCATTATCTCAGTTTTATGTTACCTTTTCTATTAGGAACAATGAAAAACACATTCATGGAAGAAAATATTTCAATCGCAAAAGGAAATGGGATATTCTTAACAACTTTCGTAATTCTCATCGTATCGGAACAAAATTGATATAAAGACTCAAAGGGGACTGAAAAATTTTGGTGTCAATGAATTATTTAATGAACTTAATTTACCTAATATACCAAATTCTTAAAATAATTTTCTCGGTATAGATACAAAAGTTTTCGCTTAGTTTGTTTCTTATCATAAATAAGGTATAAAAATGGATCTCCTTATGTTAATTAAATAGATTTATCAAACATTTTACAAGATGAAAACAATACCAACTCAATGTTTTTCAACGATACTTTACAATTATAATAAAGTATTATAATTGTAAAATAATTATTAATTATTTTACAGAAGAATTCAGTATAAAAATATTAATTTTATTTATTAAATACAGTTATGTGAATATATATATATATATCCGAAACAAAAACGAGACTCGTCGCTGACGTAGTTGTCCACCATCCTCTTGACCAAGCTAGGCTTTACGGACATTTAAATTCTGTCGTGCGATGCGATACATCGCAGGGTTGTCGGGAGACTTAATTGTTCATGAAATGAACTCTATCCATGAATGTTGTTCGGATCAAAGCTTCAGTTGCTTTTCTGTCAGAAATCGTTATCTGTACAATATGACGAACTAGTTACGCTCAGGTGGTGAACCAATACGTGCCCGTCCCAAGCAAGGATAAAGTAGGAAGGTTTTATCCTTCTCGAGTGTCGTAAAATACCATTGCTCTAACGTAAGGCGACCCAGGTAACAATGTTTGTGACTTAGATTTGTGATGAGGCAAGTCGCACTCTCCTCGGATGTTTAAATCAGACAAGTTTATAAAGAGAATTGTTAAATATATGAATTAAAGGAGTTTTAAGACCTTCATAAAGCAGTCGATCTTCTTGAAAAGTACTGTCAAATTACACTGGCTTTTGTACACATATATGTATTTTTAACACAAATAAATGAAATAATTAATTACAAGAACAAATTATCAAAAAAATTTTAAAAACTTTATTCATTCATTATACTTCACAATTTAAAATTAATATACAATTCAGGGAGGGAGAATAATTAAAATATAATCTAGAATAAAATGAAGAGTATATTTTGCTTTTTTTTCAATGCTTTATTGAATACTTTTACAGACTTAAAAATGGTTAAAATCCTAAAGACTAACATTTCTAAAGTTCTTTGTACGAAATTTTAAACATTGACTTTTAATCGTTATGTTTAAATGAAATAAATTTCTGGAACAAATCAAAGTATTTCTGATAAAAAGGAACTTTAAGAAAATTTCTGAAAATGCTTAGTAACATTTTAAAAACCAAGCTATTCCAATAGAACTATTTTCATAATAATATAATTTACAGTGACAATATAATTGTTTTTTTCTCTGGGTGTACTAATGATTACTTACGCGCTATAAACACAAATAATTGATATATGATGAAAAAAATAAGTATAATAGCTAAAATATTTGTAACAAAATTAATAAATTGTAAAAAATATATATAATTTATTTATAATTTATTGAATTAACTTTGTGATTAAATTGAATGTTCTGCTAAAATATATTAAAATGAAACTGTATCAAGCTATAACAAAAATAATGATGTAAGAATTTTAAAATAAATTTAAATTCAACTTAAAATCTATTTTATACTTGTAGAAGCTTTGATGAATTTTTTTTCTCTGGATTATTTATTTCTTGTCCTACTCAAAATAATGTTAAAGGTTTTTCTTCACTGGTATACATTTTAAATTCCTCTTTCAATGTTAATAGCTTTAAAACTCTCTGTAGAATATATTTATTAAATTCCTACTATTATCTCACACTCTCTCTCTATATATATCTTGTTCAAATTTTCAATCGTTAATAAAATACTTTTTATTCATCCACTCAATTTCAAATACGTTTATTGAAACTTGTAGTGGAAGACAATTGATGTTAATACAGTTTTTTCAAATATTAATTCATTTAATTAAATTTCATTAATGAAAATGCAGTGTGGCCCAGCCACTTTGTGCGATTTCAAAAATTGCCAAACTTGGCGATATTATTATTCTTTTTTGGCTGAACGTTAAGTCCCCGAAGCGAACCAGGGTAGCCACATTAGGCAAAATACCGCAAAATAATTTAATAAAAAGTAACTAAAATAAAAATTTTCTTTATTGACCTAAGTAGGAATTGACTAAATTTTTTTATATATATTACTTGTTTTATATGTATTTATTTCATTTTTAGGCTGCACGAGCTGTTCAATGTGTTTTCCAAAAGCTTAAGGAGGTAAATTTTTGATTGAAGTTTCTGTTCGTTGTGTGTTATCTATTACCTACGTTAATACCTATAGATATTTTTTTAATTTCTCCTTAGATTAATTTATTATTTTATGGTTATTTTTGGTCTGGAAGAAATACAAGCCTATATCCTACATAAATAACACCATTCAATAAGTAACATGAAAACTTTTCAGAATATTTGAAAATTAATGTATTTCTTAGTCTTAATATATTTTTTATATTAATCAAATTCTATTCATAATTATGTTTATTTTATTACCTGAACTCTTCTTTGAATTAGTCATAAATAGTTATTAGGAGTTTTTGTTATGTACATTATTACATAAGTTAAATTAAGGCCTGAAATTATATTTTACGCGTACACTTATCAAAACACTTCTAATTTATTTCTAATATTATGCTATGAAACATTTGTTCGACTAAAGTATGATTCACGTATTTTACAAATATTTTTCTCTTTTATCTTTTTCTGTTATATATATAATTTTCAATAAATTCGAAAGTTATCAACAAATTTAAGATCAATGCGTATAATATCTTGTTCATCACCTTCATTAAAATTTAGTAAGATTGAAACGTCCAAAAATAGAAGTATATAAAAATGGCTATTTTTTCCTAATTTTTGAAACAATTCGTAAAATATTTTTAGTTCCTGTTTTGTGTTTGTAATTCATTCATTCTTTCCTTTTCTAGGGTTGCTAAAAATAAAACTGCAATTCTGAATCCAGAGAAGAAAAGACTCTACTAATATTGAAGTATACTCTAAGAATATTGTTGATTTTGCATGTAACAAGGTATTCAATGAATAAAAATTTTAAAAACAACTTCGTTACAATTTTTATCGCTAAGCTATTTGAAAAATTGGAGAAATTAAAAGTTATACATATTAATTTATCATTATACATATAAATTTATAATTTTTGCAATTAAAATAAATGATAGTTTTCATAAAGTGTTTTTTCTTCATCTAATCTCAATTCATTTAATTTTTCATTCCATATTAGTAAGGTTATCAATCCTCCTCCTTTTGTAGTTTCTGTCCTTCTTTCAGTAATCCTTTTCGACAATTTAAAACTAATCTGTTAACCTCTGTATTCAGAGATGGCGCACCAAACTGTTACCCAAATGTTGATTACAAAAAACTTTTAGAATATTCAAATGTTAGATAGCTCGCTCTAACACTTGCTATAGAGCGAAATTTATAATTATTTGAGACTCTCCTCCTTTTTAAGTTAAGAAAAATGTCCAAAAATTCTTGAATCTTTTTGCAATTATGAATTATTGGAAATATTGATGTATTTTGTACATAATCAAGCATCGATTTTCCACAAAACGATTTAAAAGATTGGAGGTGAGCATATTTCTGCTATAGAAGTTAGTCTTATTTTTAACGATTTTATCCTTAAATATAAATAACGATTTGAAGAAAAAATTGTTCCTTTAATAATAAAAAATATTTATCAAACTTAGAGGAATCAAATCCGAGCATAACAGAAAAGAGCACCAAAGAAGTGCAGAATTTTTTCCAAACGATGTTTCCAAAATATCGCAGAATAGTCTGAAACAAATATCACAAGAAATAACAGTTTTCAATGGAGTTTTTTGACTTCATCGCAAGTAAATTAGGCAGATATTGAAAATTGTGTTGGGTTTTTATCGAAAGAAAAGCCTGATATTAAAATTGATTACAATTGTCTGAAGAAGATTGAATGTATATTTAAATTCTGATGAATTAGAACAATGGGAAAATCAACATGTTGAAATTGATAAAAGATGGATAGAAATATTTAACCATTTCAAAAATTAACATATTTCATACGAAAATTTAGTTATTCTTGTTGAATTTATGTTGTGCTGTCCTGGAACTAACGCAGCAGTTAAAAGATTTTTTTTCTTTGGTAATAATTTTTGGACAAGCGAGAAATTAAGATTGAATGTTGATACTCTAGCTGCAGCACTTAACGTAAAATTCAATATGAAGGATATTTCTTGCACCCAAATTTCCAAGATATTGTTAGAAAATGATATATTGATAAGAAATATATTCATTCAGTGGGAAAACACTAGTTTAATTAAATAATTAAAAGGGATTTAAGCATAATTAGCGTATTTTTTGTTTGAATTAATGAAATGATTGATTTATTTATGCTGTACTTTTTTTAAAAAATTTTTTCGTCTTCCTTTCCATTTTTAAAAAAATTGATCACCTTAATATTAGGGCTTGTTCTCAGTAGAAGTTTTTCTAAGGAAAAAAATAATGAATCAATATATCATAAAAGTTAGATTGAAAGTCACGCGAAAGTCAAGTAAAAAAATCTTTTAGCTGTTGTTATAAAGACGCAAATATAGTCAGTATATAAATAACACATTCACAAAACATGTTTTTCCAGTGAATGTTAAAATCAGATTATATTAAAGATGATTTACGGTCTCTTCTTAATTTCGAAATAAATCATCTTTAATTTTTTTCTATTGCTGACAATGTTTGATCTTGCGAAATTCTTATACATTATTAATGCAATCATTTTCCCTTGACTCCAGGTTAAGGATCACAACCCTATCTGTAAGAAGTAATAAATATTTTTCACGTTGAGTTTCAGAAAAATATTAGAAAAAGAGAGATAATTAGAAAACACACACAAACTTTTCAACATTTCGCTGTACTTGGATTCAATCGTAAAGTCAACGCGCTCATACACGCACATAAATATATATGTGAGTGTGTATATAGAAGTTATTTTACAATTAATTAATGTTAATTAGACACAATTTTTAACATGTAAAAGGGGTGTGGTTATAAATCATCACTAATTATAAAACAAATTTAAAATTAATGAATATTAAAACTATTAAATTGCCAAAATTACAAAATCACACACACACACACACACACACACACACACAATATATATATATATATATATATATATATATATATATATATATATATATATATATATTACATAATATTCAAGAATACACATTTAACATATAAACAATTAAAAATTTAAATATAAAACCAGTAATTTAAAAAATTACTACAAAATGTAATGTATCAAAACCTAACCAAGAATTACAAAGCAAATCTTTATAGGAAATAATTAAGAGATTAAATTCAAAAACTCCTTCTAAATTTAAATTACTTTTGAAAGCTAATTTCCAAATGAGTGCTCAGTTTTATGTGTGTTTTGTACACCATTTTTGTAGCTTTCATACACGTAGTGAGCTGTACATGAAAAAGTATTATTCCTTTTTTTTTATTATTATATTTTATATTTTTCATGATATTATTACTTTAAAGTTATTTCAGCTTTTTTTTAAAGATTTATTTGGGCTTGTGCTGCTGTTTTTTCTTTATTGATTCTTAAAGTTTTTTAATTTGTTTACAGATTTTGTTTAGTTTTATATTTATTTTGTAATA
Organism: Nephila pilipes; assembly: GCA_019974015.1. Classification (NCBI taxonomy): domain Eukaryota; kingdom Metazoa; phylum Arthropoda; class Arachnida; order Araneae; family Nephilidae; genus Nephila; species Nephila pilipes. Next base: position 10,390 of record BMAW01052223.1, on the reverse strand, counting down.
ATATATTTTGTTGATGGGAATAATTTGGCCAATAATTTTAGAATAACCCAGCGCAACTGTCTAAAACCTCTTAGAACTTCAATTATATTATTTTCCAAATAATTTTTTTTAAATTTTTGATATTTTAAATTCTTCAATTGCTACACTTTTTTTTTGATATTTCTTCTTTTTGCGTACTTATTTTTCATTTAATTTACTTTCTACCATATTTATAATTTATCTTTCCTAGCTAAATTTGTTTTATGTATTATCATTCATTTTTCAGAATGCAATTATTTTTGTCTATTTTTGGTTTTTTTTTTTTTTTTTTTTTTTAGTTTTGTTTCTTAATGGTTCAGATGAGATTCTTACATTTTCTTAGTTAATTTGTGAAATGACATTTTATTTGTGAATTTAGAAAAATTGTGTTAATAAATTAAAAATAAACTTTAACATAAATTTAAAGTTTTACATATATATACAACATACACACACACACACACTTATATATATATATATATATATATATATATATATATATATATATATATATATATATAATAGATAGATAGAGAGAGAGAGAGGTTTTATGTTCATGAATGAGAAATCTCATATTACTGTAATATTTCTTGATACGGTGCGATATCTATAATCGAAAAAATTCAGCGAAATTTCATTAATGATTTAGATCTATATATATTTAAAATTGTCAGTTTTTTTTTATTATGTTTTGAATGCAGGGTATATAATTAAGTAATAAAATCAGACGATTTTCAGATTTTTGTCTTAAATAAACAAACAAGAGAGTAAAATAAAACTATTACCTTTATTTATTCATTATAACTAGACATAAAATATAAAATTTCAACGAGCACAAATTAAGAAGTTGGATTGTAAAATGGAGTCTTGGAGTCCTTATAAACCACCATCTCATCTATATTTCCCATTTCTTATATCGAAGTTCATCAACACATCCAAATATATTTTTTTTCTTTGTTGGTAATTTTTTTTCTAATTTATTGTTTCGTAATCATTATCTTTTTATCAATCACACAGGGTTATAACAGGGTTATTCCAAATGAAAAAAATATGATTTCAAAATTCCATATTTTCAAAAATAAATGACACAGGATGATAAATAATACATGAATGCAAAGGAATACAATTGGAAGTTTTATATTGCGAAACATATATGGCCCTTGTGTGTTCTTCGTCAAGCTATTTCACATTAGCTGTTTCAGAAGCTCTCACAGAGCTATCTCATCATTGGATCTGCCGCTGTGGACCAGATGACTTGATGTTTTACAGCTGGCCACCTAAGTCACCTGATATGGTCCCATGCGATTTCTTCTTTGGGGGGTTTGCAAAAAATAAAGTAAATGATCCACCAGAAACCACAAATTTATGTGAATTTGAACAACGAATATCTGCTGTTGTACAATCAATTACCACAGACGTTTTACAACGTGTTTGGCAGGAATTTATTTATCGAATCGACATTGTACGTGTAACTGAAGAAGGTTACATCGAACTATTGCAAAAAAAACTTTCACGTTTTCCCTTTGCATTCATGCTTTACTTATAATTTTGTGTCGTTTATTTATGAAAATATAGCATTTTGAAATCGGATGATTCATATTTTGACAAACCCTATAGATTAATCTTACTGTTAAAATTCAAATTTTCTGTACTGAACGATAACGAGTTTATAAATTATTTTGTATATCCTTCACAAAAATTGCATTGAAAATTACACTTAATAGTACACTGTTTTGTCTATTGCGCAATATTCTGAAGCTTTTTTAGATCGAATGAATTAAAATGATTATTAGCGCGTCTTACATTTTAATTTTGTAGTTTATGTTAACTGGAGTTCGTTTCTTGATAGCGCAAGATTTGTGGTTACGTTTTCCGAAAGTAACTTTGGTGAAATTATACATGTACAAATTATCATACATTGTTTATGAATAATAACGATTCTCACTCTTTTCTTCTGGGTAATGATTTCTTCAACGAATCTAATCGAGTATGAAAATAGCAAGATCTAATTCAAGTCACGAAAATCGTATCAATTGCTATATTTCAAGGTGTTTTTTTTTCCTTTTGCTGAAATGAATGAATAAGTTATTTCCGAAAGAGCTGTGATTCATCTCATTTCACTCAGCGTGTGACGATGAAATAACTCATTGCAATAATTTTAAAGTACGTGAGCAGTTAACAAATCACTTTATTTTTATTTATCATGAATTGCAAAACTAAATATAAAAAATAGTGTAATTTAATGAAACAAAAAGTACAATTTATGGGAAATTATCTGTTAGAAAAGAATAACATTTTCAATGTTTTAAAAATTTAGACATTTATTTTATTCAGTCACAAATGAATCACTAATATTAGAAACTAGTATATTTCTCCTGAAACTTTTGATACATTTGGTTATATTCTGGAAATATCTATGACAACATGCATTAAGCTGAAAAAAGTTCTCATTATCACGTGCTCGAATGCTAAATATATAATTTAATATTATTATTATTTTAAATCTTAAACGTTTATTTTGCTTGAATAAGCGAAATCTAATTTAAAAAACATCAATGCATTACACGCTGTTGTATTTTCAATGAAACAGCTATTATTAATTCTGAAAGTTATTTTTGTTCCAAAAACATTTTACTCAAAATATCAATAAATATTTTAATCATACAGAAATAAAATTTCATTTGTATTTATTTAAGGGGACTTAATACCTTACGAAATCAAAAGTAGAACATTTTGACAAACTTTTTTCGATTCTTCATAAATCAACTGTTTTTGTTCATTTCAATATAAAACTTTGACAGTTTGTGTAATAAAGTGTATAGTTCAAAATATTGGGTCAAGTATTGCTATTAAATTAATATATTTTCTTATACAACACGAAATATGCGTACAAAAATTTGAAAAATAAATTAGCTTACCTTACGTTACCCGCAAGATAACATTTGAAATATGTACAGTAGAACCATAATTCTTACACCAAATTAAAGCTAAATAATGACCTTATTCTGTGAACCTCAAATTTTAAATTTATCTTACATTAAAAAAAATTGAAAAATTAAATAAGTTATCAAGTTTGTATTTAGTAACTTTTTTTTCATGTATCATGTTATAAAATAAAATCTAACCATCCTATTAACAAAACTGAGGTTCACAGAATAAAGATTTACAAGTACAACACTCATGTAAAATTTCAAAACTCTACATGCAAAACATTTTTTTTAATCCTGTGGGAAAGTGTGAAAATAACAAACTGAGAAAAAGAGGTTTGTTTACATAGCATTACATAGAACAAGCCACTTTAGACATTTACATTTTTTGTTGCACAGGGCTTAATAATTGTCGGATTTTGACGCGGTTTGCTTTAAAATGCTCCTAACATTTAACACTATTTTTTAAAAACAAATTTGAAAAATCGAATTTTTGAAGGAGCAAAGGTACTAAGTCCCCTTAAATTATATCTCCCATTGTGGTTTTTCCTTCAGTGTTATTCAAATGAATTCACAAAAATACGGATCATACTCTATTTTGGAGAAACAATTAAAATAATTTACATACACTGAAAGACATTGAAAACAGCTGGATGACTTTTAATGGTTTTGATTGGGTGAGATAGTATAATGAGCTTTGTCATATTGGGAATTAGATAGCTTCTTGTTACCATCACATCTGTGCGCTGAAACAGCTGGGCCATTGTTCCCAACTTTTTTTTCGTGTATAGGTACACAGCTATTATTACTGAAGCAGAATACTACTTTCTTCGATACTAATTTACCCCTTGTATTTCTACGTAAAGATTTAACAGCGCAATGATGATATTATGCGAATGCTTGTCTTATCCTTCACTGAGGGTCACTGTCTTATCACTTCACTGTCTTATCCTTCACTGAGGTCTTGACACATCCATCCATTCATCCGTGACAAGATCGTGGATAGACCCGTCACAAGGTTAATTATACACATAATGTACAAAAAGATTACAAAAATATAATTTAAAGATATAAAAATTACTGCTTGTATTTTCTTGTAAAATAAATAATTACTAAATAAACAGACAAAAGTTTACAAAATATTTGGTGTACAATTAGATTGTGTAAAAATTTTTTTATGAAAATGTAAGAGTTATAATTTTACAAGTTTAAATAAAATTTTATATTGATCTAAGAATTAATGTGGTCTTTGGCATTGCATTGGTCACTGCCTCATGATTAGAAAAGCATAGTAAAATTCTTGCTCGTTTGCATTTATCAAGCTCTTCAAACGTAAGTTCTAAATTTGTACTTTGATTTCATGCTATTCATCGTTGAAAACAATGATTAATACAATTAAGAAAGCGAGTTTTCTTTGTGTGATACTTTGTGGTCACGGTAGCCTAATGGTCATGGTCGCGAGCTCATGGTCGAAATTATTTCAATCAAGTCGAGGCTCGAACCCTAAAAATCTATCGTGTAGGAAGTTAACGTACGTTAAATCTGTCGAGATTTCATATCCACCCGTTGGTGTGATGTGGAAGTTTGGAGAAAGAGGATACAACTCAGATATCCTCCTCGTCAATTGACTTAGGTTGAAAATTGTGAGGTCAATTTTTAATTGACTTTGAGTTGCTTTTAAGTGCAATGTTAAAAAAACAACCAATCAATTGTGATGTGCTTTTCAAAAATGGAAATATATTTGAATTAACTATATTCGAGAAGTTCTTCTCTGATATTTTAAATTTTAGGACAATATCATTTTGAAGATCCAAAAATTTCCGACTACAGTACTTCCGTTCTTGCTTTAATAAAGTCTTTAATGTATGCAAATATTTTAGTTGCATTTATTTGGCAAGTCAAATTAAAATTTTAAATCCAGTCACTCAAGTAATTCTTTAACTGAGTTGGCACATCTTTTGAAAAAGAATGTATTCTACTTGTGACAATATTATCTAACAACTGAAAGTCTTCTAATGTTAACACAATCTCACATTTATGAGAAAATCACTCAAATAAGTCTTCGGCATCTGTTAAAATTGCTTGTTTCAACAAACCGCCAACTAAGAAAAGCCTTTGCTTCCTTACGAGTATGTGAAAAATGTTGTAAGAAACAATAGTGGTATATTTACATTTTACCATAGGCAAGTGAAAACTTACTTCTGGGCAGACACATTAGAATCTATCTTATTTGTTTTTCCCTTTCCTACTTCGAGTTTAAGTGGATACATTTCATTGTCTGAGAGTGACGTCATTGTAATGTTTTGGGGGGCTCTGTAACTCAACTGCCACACTACAAATAAACACTTTTAAAAATCGACGAAACAATATGATTCCTCTGAATTAGTATTAAAATTATAAGTCTCCGTCTTTTACTTGGAGTTACACATTTCGAGAATCAAATATTATTAATTACAAGATATCAACAATAAAGAAGAAAACACTTTTTTGTTGAGTATATAACTAGCATTAAATATGATTTATATTTAGGGAAATACTCATTAAATGGGTATTTCCCTAAATATAAATCATATTTAAGTAGATGGCACCGTAATGCAGAACAAATAATTGTGATCCGCGTATGGCGCCATCTTCGAAGCGGCATTAGCCACATTTTTAATGCGTACATATTTAACATTTTTTAAAAACATATTACATAAATAACGAGAAAAAAATGTCGAATTATCCAAGATGTTCGGAACATACCTACAAACTGGGACAACCCTAATCAAATCAGGGTGTCTAGTATGCCTCATTAAAATGATAAACGAATATTTTTTTCAAATACGATTGTGTTTCTTAAATCAATAGCTAACTATTTAAAAATTTACATAAAATTTTATTGAAAACTCAAATAATTTTGTATCGTAGTCGCATAACAGGGGGCTCACGTAAGACCTTGACGATGTCCAGGGGCATAGGTTTGAAACTCCATAATACAGGGTAGTACAATTCTGAGCAACGTTGATCATTTGACAAAGGTGTAGCTATCTTCCTGATCGGGGGAGGAGGGGGGGAAACATCAACATGACTTCCCTAAAACTCTATATCCTTTTAGATTTCTTCGGTGTTTCGGATATTTCTACAGTTGGTTTAGCATTTTTCTTTCCGTTTGGAATATGGTGCAAAGATTCATCCATCATCTGCCACAATCATTTTCTCCTCAGCACGATATTTGAGATGCTGCTGTGAAGCTCTAGCGGGGCCGCTTTTGAGCGTCTTTTAGATAGAGTGGCATCCACTTTCTCGCGATAGATATTCTGCTACAAAGAAAAAAGACAGAATAACTCTTTTTGTGAATAAATATTCCCTAGACGTAGATAAATTATCAGTTTGCTTCATGCAGTAGACCGAAGACCGGCCCATATCACGTGCGTTACTGTTTACCTGGACAAGTGCTATTCGCAGTAGTGGTTTTTCCTTCATTCTCTACCCACCTTACTTGTAACCACAATCATACAAAAATAAATCAAAGTATAACCACCGTTCAGTTTTCATTTGATGCGCCCATGTATTCAACTCACATTAACAAATTTACTGTAGATGATTGCTTGTCACATGATCAATAAATGTACTTATTAAAACAACGATCCATTATATCAGTAGAAAAAAAATTAAACTACACAATTTATAATCACTTAGAGCTTACTTTAATTATGTGTTTAGGGCATCTGTGAAAAATAACCTTTAAAATTTCAAATAGATCATTCACAGATATGAGAAAAAGTAACATTTTTTTAATAAGACGAAATACTTCTAATTGTCAAAGACAAAATAAGCATAGCAGTCTATATTGTCCTACTTTTGTAAATAAAAAAAAACCATTTATATATAAGGACTGTAAAGCTGAATTACGCATATTAGGATATTTCTTTTATATTAACAGACGGGGAAAAAAAATATCGTATCCCAACATATACACTAGTTTCCATGACGTCAACTGCCATTTAAAATTCAACGCCGCAGCTTTATGCAGAAGGGTGTTGACAGAAGTCCCCCACGCTATTCCGGTGTATTATAATTCTTCCTGTTGTATGCTAATACATTATGCTGTCTTTTATGCTTACATTGTAAAGACCGACGCAGTTTCCGCAGTTCCATTGCATTCAATATATTCGTGTAAATGTTTCGTGAAATACAAATACGAATTGCATTATTTCGAATAAGTTATTTCATAAGAAATTTGAATGTCATTTTTCGCACATGAGTGAGCACTTTCCTTGCAAATTAATACTCTGTAAAAAAGGGAGTTGACCTTTTAGTGGAGTCATTTCATGTATGTATTGTTTTTCATTTGAATAGAAATCATGCGATCTCGCTTCTTTTTTATGAATTTTTTCGTCATTGATTTAATTACACTTCTCTGAAAACTAATGACACGTATCTATCAAAAAGTGTTGCCTTAGAGTTTCGTGAAAACAGAAGCAACACGAGCGTTATTAGCGAATAACCTCGTGACAGTTAACAAAAAGTTATTCATCCCAAACATTGATTGTTTTTTCACTGAAAAAAATTTTTAATGTTGAGAATTTTTTTATTACATATTGAAATTCGTTAAAAAATGTAAATAAAAAGCTTTTTATTAAAATGTATATTATTAGAAATAAAATATTTTATGCTACGTTGCGTTTTTGAAAAAAAAAATTTTTTAATATTAAAGTGCATACGAAATATTCAAGGAAATATATATATATATATAACCTCTGACAATAAAGTTCGGTGAATAGTCCTGTAACATTAACGTAAGTGAAATATTAACGAAAGTGAAAGTTACCATACTGTCTTTCGAAATAATCACCTCCCATAACTATGCACCCTTAAGATCTTCTATACGTGTCCTGGAAACTTTGCAAGAAGTCTTCTTTTGGGATGGAGTTCAAAAGACTCGTCACGTTTCTTTGGATGTCAGGAATATCGTCAAATCTCTTTTCTTTCAAAGTCGTGTGTGAGTTGTCGTGAGTTTGAGTCGTGGGAATAGGAAAAAGTCTGGAAGATTAAGATCTGGCGAGTATGGTGGACATTCAACTTGCACCACCCCCTTTTTTGCCAGGAACTGTTTGATGATATTGACTGTGTGAGGGCGAGCATTGTCGTGAACAAAAAACCAGGAACCTTGTTAAGTGCACTGGGGTCGTACCCTGCGTAGACGTTTCATGAAATGGGTCAAAATTTCCATGTACCTTGCAGCATTCATCGTCGTTCCCTTAGGTAGAAATTCCTTGTAGATAATACCTTGATTATCAAAAAAGGTGGCGAGCATCGTTTTGATGCATGATTTTTCTTCTCTGACCTTTTTCCGACGAGGTGATGAAGGAGAACGCCATTCCATGCTTTGCCGTTTCGTTTCAGGGTCGCACCTGAGACATCAGGATTCATTCTCAGTGACAATAAAGTTCATCCTCTGTGACAATACAGAAATTTGATGTCGCATCCTCCGAGAAAATCCTGTGAAGCCTCTAAACGGGCCTGCTTCTGATCGTCAGTCAAGTTATGTGACACAAGACGACAACACGCTTTTCTCATTCCTAAATTTTGGGTAACGATTTGTAGCACGGATTCACGGTTAATCTGCAGTTCATCAGTCATCATGTGCACAGTTAATCGACGGTCTTTCGTGAGTAATTTCCTCATATTCTCAATGTTTTCGTCACTGACGGAAGTCTTCCGCTACGTGGGTTGTCAGAAACACTTTCCCGGCCTTCTGGAAAACGAGCGAACCACTCGTACACACACATCATGGACAATGCTTGATCTTCATAAACACGTCCCAGAATCGCATGAGTTTCTTTTGGTGTCTTGCCAAACTTAAAACAAAACTTTAAATTGATCTTTTGTTTATTCATTTTCCTGTTCTCAGTTAAGAACCAAAGCACTAAACAAGCACTTTCTAAAACATGTCTTACACGGAACACAAACGACGCTCAACGGAACAACGGTGGGGGCAGATGGTCAACACCTGCCGTTACGCAGGTGCAGCGTTTTGTTTCGCCAGTGTTGCCAGATCTTCCTTTCTGACTTCATTCACCGAACTTAATTGTCAGAGGTTGTATATATATATATGAGCCTCTCAGAAGCCAATGCGGTTAAATCCATTTTTTGATATTTTCTGATTTTTGGAAATTTTGATGAAATAAATAATAATCTTCTTTGTTATTAAAGGATTTACTCGTTGGTTACTTTTTTCTAGGTTAGACAGCCCTTTTTTTAATAGCTTCTGAATATATTGTATAATAGTTTCAGAAGCCATTGTGAATAAGTCCACCTTTTATCAATATTTTTTTACATAAACTTTGAAATAAAAATTAAATTCTTCTTCTTCTTTCGATATTTGTTGCTAACACTGAAAAACAAGAAATTCATAGTAACTGTAACCGTAACTTCTAATTAGAATTGTTTGAGTTTTATGCATGTGCGTCAAAACTCAAAAATATTACGTTGAAGTGTTTGCGAAAATTATTGTGTTATCAAAAATATTAAATAAATTTTCTTTAATAACTGTAAAAACTCTGACTTTATAAAATAATAAAAAAAAATTATTGTAAGGGTATAAAAACTAAAAATGTCAATGGAAATAGAACAAAGTGAAAGTGATACGATATTTCATCCTAATGCAAGGAGAGTTAACCGTATTGATTCTGATACATCGTCAAATAACGAAGATATAGAAAATAATCAAAATAACGGAAAAGTTGGTAGAAAACGCAGCAGGAATCCTAGGAAATGGTCTAGAAATGTTGAGAAACAAAAAAGGATACAAGGTAAACAATATCAAAATAGAAATAAAAGAATAATTCCTGCAAAGAAATTTGATAATAAACCTTGTAACTGTTTACGACTTTGTAATCGCAAGATAACCTTTTATCAAAGAAAACAGGCGATGAAAAATTTTTACAAGCTTAACGATCATCATAAGCAAAATATTTTTTTAAGTGGGTTAATTAGAGTTCATGCTATCAAAAGATAACGAACCAGTAATAACACCAAAGGACCAAGATCTCAGTCTTTTGAATATTTTATTAGACTTAACGGCCAAGATGTTGGTGTTTGCAAAAAATATTTTATAGAAACATATCAAATAAGTAACGGGCGACTATATAATTGCTGTTCAAAGGAAGATCTGAAGGACCACCGGGGGCAACATATTCAGGTAACAAAATAGATGATTCCCATGTAAGAAAACATATAAATTCCTTTCCTGCTATTTCAAGCCATTATACAAGAAGTCATAATCCCAGACGCAGATACTTAAATTCAGATCTTTCTATTGCAAAAATGTATAACCTGTATGTCGAACAATGTAATGAAGAGCAAATTGTACCAGTAAAGGAAAAGATTTATTACCATATATTTTCGACAAATTTTAACTTACATTTTAAGCAACCTTCAAAAGATACTTGTGCAAAATG
>BMAW01052211.1:0-13531 GCA_019974015.1 Nephila pilipes | reverse complement strand
TGTTTCAGTTCAAATTTGACAAAAAATAGCGTTTTTATCATATATTCACACTTAACATCTACAAAATAATCTTTTCATTAAGTTTAGTGAGCAGTTAATTTAAACAGTGATAAAAAAAACTGCTATGGTTTCAAACATATGTAGGTTTGTTTTTAATTAATCTAATGATTTTAAATTAGTGAAAATTTGAATCGTATTTAAATACTGTAAGACCATTGTACATTTTATTTATATAATAATTCTCTCTGTGTATCTTGAAGCTCTCTCTATTTTTCTTTAGAAGTAGTTTTACCAAGAGTGTGGATAAAATTATATATTTCTAATTTATATTTAATAAAGTTTAGTTTCCTTCCTTATTTGTAAGACCAAAAAAGATAACATATATTTTTACATCTTTTTTCCATTAAAAAAATCTAGTAAACTAGAAAATTTATTTCATTTTAAGAATATTTTAATAAATATAAATACATACCCTGCATATATATATATATATATATATATATATATATATATATATATATATATATATACAATAGACTTATTAGTAATATTTTTGATAAAAGAGAGAGATTCGAATTCCATGTAATTAAAATACCTTTTTGGAACAGTAATCTACACAGATCCATTTATAGGAATATTTTATTGGGCTTTTTATTACGTAATAACAAATTAACCACGCATAAAATAGACAAATTTAATAACATTAAAAAATTCTTCAACAACTGTTTGGATCATGATTATCCAATAAATTTCTTAAATACTTATATACATCACAAATATATTAAACATCTTTGCGAATCATGATCCAATTTCAAATCCACCACACAACTATAGGTCCACAAAGTCGGCTTGTTAGTGGTCTAGCCGTGAAGAAATTATTTTTTTTACATTTACACAGCTTACATTTTTACTCACTCTCTGGACCGTTAAACTCCTTCACCATACTACTTATTACCAACCAATTGTTTGCATCTTTTTACATTTTATTACCAATCAAACAATGACTTAAATCTTTTTTCAATTTATATGGTGATGATATGTTATATTTTTTCATTTTGAGTATGTGATATACATCTTGAAGCTTAAAGAAAATTCCGTCTTACTACTCACATATTTGAATCTTCATTTCTTTGAATTTTGTAAGTAATTTTTATATTTTGATTTGTTGATAATTTTTAGAATGATAGATATTATTTTGTAAATTTTATCGTTGAAATTTTTTTGCATTTTTTAATCTTTGAACTCTTTTGTAATTTGGATTTCCCAATTCAGCCTACAAGGAATTATAGATTTTATTTTTGTAGATTTTATCGCTGAATTTGTTTGCATCTTTTAATCATGAACTCTTTTGCAATTTGGATTTCCTAATTCAGCCTACCAAGTCGCAAAGGGGGAAGGTTGGTACCATTGAACTAGTTTAACCCCGCTTAATCGGTCCTCAGCCCGATATTGCTTTTTGACTTGCTGGGTTCCATATTTTCATTTATTTTTCTTTCATTGTTACATTTCTTTCTGGATTTTTGTCTTTTTAAGTGTTTTAAATTATTTTTTCATAGATTTTCAGTATATATATATATATATATATATGAGTGTGTGTGTGTGTGTATGTGAGCGTGCTCATCAATTATATTAAAGTAATTACTTCAAGAATTTAACTTATCTAAACTGTAATGCAATTTTATAATACAATTTACTTCATTTCTTTACAATGTATTAAGAATATGTTTTCTGAAAGATGTATATAATCAACGTTGTTATAATATTATCATTTTTCGTAATTAAATTTACAAAATGTTTTACTTAATGTGATGTAATTGCTATATATTATTAATCATATTATTTTTTATTTAAATTGTTTTGTAAAATTCTTTTGCCTTTCAAAATGCAAATGTGGCTAATATCTATGAAAAATATCGTCTCTAAATCAGATTATTTAATTATGTACTTTAATACATGCTATGCAGATTTAGGAAAATATGCATCTGGAAATGAAACTATATTCTATTTGTATAATTTTAAGATTAATTTGTACAATCGTAAGATTAGAATGGAAGTTTGAGATTCAGTTTCTGTTTCTTCCTGCGATCTTGTCTGATAATCGTAAGGTTAACCGAAATATTGATAGCTTTTTACTATTTATAAAATCTAGCCCTCTTTATTATAAAAAAGTGTATAGTAACTTACATATATCGCGTCTACGTTTGTTCATATGAATTTCGAATTTTATTTCGACTTTGTATTATAAAACCAGTAAGATTATTTTAATTTTATTAAAACACTCAGCATTCCTGCTACAAATTAAAAAAATATTTTTTTAAATAAAAAATTGTACTAAAATATTTGTTTTAAAATAATATTACTTTCAATTAAATATTTTACTTAATTTTGACGATATTTGTTTTATTTTGTAAAGACACTATTCTATTTAAAATTAGTAGTTTTATGGATACATAAGATATGAAAACTAGAGAATTAAAATATGAAATTTTAGGCCAACCTTCCTGTAAATTGTATTAATTTCCAAAATAATAGATAAAAAGTTTCTCAGTTTTCTAAATATATGTTAATAACTTATAAACATTATTTTCCAATCAAACTTAGACTTAAAATAAATATTAAATAATTCCGCCTCCTGTCTGACATCTTATCTCATATTATATACTTTCTACCAATAATTTTTATATCAAAATTATTTTAATAATACATTTAGAATGTTGGCTTTTAAGTACACGTGTTACAAATGAAGATTTGTAAATTTACATGACCCCATTCAATTTTATGTTGTGAGCCAATTTTATTTTGAATGTTTTCCGTCAATAAATCATATTAAATTTATCGAATAAAATTCATCACATTGAATAATTCAAAAAGATTTATATTATTATATAATTTTAAAAAAAGTTTTATTATATAATTTTAAAAGAATTTATGATTTTTTAATACAAAGATAAAAATTACATTTCTAGTAAACGAAGAAAATTTAAATAACTTAACGATTGGTTCAATGAAAACATATCTTAATCTAAAAGAACTTTAAGAAATATTTAACATACCTAAGCTTAGTTGTAATCTTATTTACATACATACATACATTTATACCTACTATATATATATATATATATATATATATATATATATATATATATATATGTGTGTATGTGTGTGTGTGTGTGTAACTGGGAAATAAATATTTGTATTATACATTTTGATTAAGCTTATCTATATTGATTGGTTTGAAAAACCTCAGGTTGGAAATAGGTATAATAATATCAATAGAAAAATTGCAATGAAAATATTTTCTAGTCTGACTGTAGTTGTAAAAATAATTACCAATTTATAAACATTAATTATATGCAGCAATGAAATAAATAATCTCTAATTACTATTGAAGTAATCCTGAACCTTCAAAAATGAAGGTATTTTCCGTAATTAAACAAAGTAATGAGAAGAAAAAATAAATATATGATCTTCCTTCTCTCTCTCATTTCAAAATAAAAAAAAAATGTTTAATTACTACAAAGCGAACAAAAAGAATTTCTTCTCTTAAAATTTGAAAATAGCTCCTTCGGTAAAATGAAAACTTACTGTTATTTATCGTTGTTCAGGAAAGGCTCTAATTTTCTTATGAAGCCAATTGCTTATATTAATTACATTTGAAACAAAATATTTTCTCTCGGAATTCTCTACTCAATTTATTAGTTACGTCTTATCTTTGTTTCGAGAGAGAAAGAAATAAGGTTTGGGCTAATTAAAATCATTACATGTTTCGGAAGAATCAATATTTTATAAATATGATATAAATCTAACTTTTTTGTACAATTGTTTCCAGAAAATTAAGAGACTAAATATATTTAGGCGCAAATAAATTCATATTCTCATAAGAAATATCTTATTAAATTGTTGACTTAAGAATGGGGATCGAACCTTCTTTGCTAATTAATATAAGATATGTATTGAACAACATGTATTGAAAATAGGTTTGAAATTTTTCCTTGATATTCTGTTAGTTAACACCATCGTAAAATAAAATGCATGTTCGTATGCTGGACTAAAATCCTAGAAAATATTTACTTCTTCATTTATTTAATGTGTCATATTTTCATAAAAGGATTATCTCTAAGCAATCATATTAAAAATGCTTTCAAAGATAGTAAAGAAAGATCTGATATGCAAGTTCACTAATACATATTTTTAATGTAGAATTTTATTTCTTTTAAATCAGACTTGTCCATATATATATATATATATTTGTGTGTGTGTGTTATATACAGAGTGTGAAGAATTCGATGTATCACCACCTTTTTAATTTAGGCTTCTTTTACACGCCAATTCTCAAGCCAAAAACTACAACTACTTTCCTCTCTCGAAGGTCGAGTGAGGCAATACTCTTCCTGCGTATCATTAGAAAAATCAAGAGCATTCTATGATAAGCTAAGAGGAATTATATTTTATTGATTTAAATCTATTTTTGCAAGAAACATAATTTTAAAATATCTGTCCTACAGTTACAACTCAATGTTGATCGAAATTATTAACAATCAAAAGTCAAAGAGCATTCATACGCTTTTGTGTCAAATATATAAGCTTGCTGCAGATTGACTGGGTCCTGCTATTTCATATGATCCGCGAGTAGCGTTCTTTCCCATTGTCCTGTAATAGATACTCTGACTCTTTAGTTAGTTTGTTGGTTAGACATGCATTGCCTACCTACCTCTCACGCAAGACATCGCACTCGCTTTTTAAAAGGAGCTGAAGTTTGTAGATGCTTCTGAACAAGAATATAGATAAAACATTGTAACAATAGTTGAGTCAATGTACTGAAATATTCCCAAAGTAATGGAATATGATACAAACCACTCATGGTGGAATGTTCTTTGGTACCGATATGAGCAATAAAAGTTTAAATTTTTGTTCAGAAGACCCAGGCTCGCAGGCCATAGGTTAACAACGGACGATGGCCAGGCCGGTTTTAAATTAATACATTTAGAGCAGACAGGTGCGACTTTGACAAGGCAATGAACCGGATGAAAAATTGAGAATATTACGCTGGTTGAAGTGTCTTAGGAATTATATGTATGGGAATATAGAACAATAAACACACATTTCAATTATTATAATCTCTTCATTACTTCATAATAGCCTTCATCATAAAATTTATAAACCATATAAAATACAAAAATGTAATATTAATTAAGTTTAAATAAACATTTTTAGTGCAACTATTGATTGAATGATTGGTTTTATTAATATAGCACTTGAAAGAACACGAGAATTGTTGATGATGGATCTCGTAAATTTGAACCTCATTCAAGTGACGAGGAAGGCACATGTGCTGCACCTTCCTCTCAAAACTTCCAAAACACTCCAGTGGGAGGGTTTTGAACATTGATAGATTTAACGAGTATCATTCCCAGCTACATGGCAATTCTTTAGTGGCATCAAGGATTGAACCCACAACTCGATGAAAACGGTCGACCATGGGTCTGCTACCAGGGTCACTACGCTATCGTGGCCACGCAACGTTTGGGACTTCATGGTTGACACTAAATGGTGAATATTTGTGAGTATTGCGGACGTAGAAACTAGTGATATGATGTTCTTCCTCGAAGAGTCTTAGAGGCCGTGGTAGTCTAGTGGTGATATTCTCGAACTTGAAATTCCAGGTTCGAATCAATAATCTGAGTCTTTGTCTTGGATGTCGCGATTGGGATGGCTCATTAACGTCACACTGAGAAGCGACACGAAAGATATTGGCAACGAACCTCGTAATTTTGAAACTCAGTCAAGTGATGAGGAGGATATCTGAGCTGCCGTATCTCTCTCCAAACTTCCATACCGCACTAAGTGGATGACTTGGAAACTCAAACAGATTTGACGTGTATCAGTTCCGCTACCTGGCGGCTCGTACTCATGACTCGACGAAATTAATGCTGGCCGCGAGTCAATGACCAGGACCTCTAGGTTATCGTGGTCACTGGGATTTCACAAATTTCATCCATGAAAAAAATCGCGTTAAAAAACCTGCGATATTTATGTTGCTTTAAAAAGCATAATTTCTGTGTTGGGAGAAAACTCTCAACTATAAAAACTTGTCATGTTTGGATTAGTAAAGACCATTGTCAATTAATAAAATGTCCTTGATTCTTGCCTTCAGAGTAAGATTCTGTTGTGTTTCGATTAATTCCATTTGCAAATATAATGGTGACAGAAATTAATTCCATTTGCAATTGATTTCGACATCAGAATCAATTTGAGGAGAGAAAATTGTTGAAGGACCAAATTCAACAATATTTTTACAGTCGTAGGGAAATCAAGAAATGGGTCAAATTCAACCGATGGACCATATGTTGTTCATATTTGATTTAAAATTTATATAGTATTTTCTCTCATATTTGTAAAATTAACATTCAGGATAAATACAACAGGTTTTGCATTTCTGAGAGACGATATTTACGATTTGAGAAGTTACAACATACATAGAGATACTTTCCCTTTTATTTAAATTTTAAATCTTTTTAAAGAAATGAACAACTTTTAATCATATACATTTTAAGATTCAAATACTTAGACCATGAATTCTATTTTGAAGAAATAAATTTGATCAATTTTATGTTTTGAAATGACTTTTTATTATAGAAAAGAAGTTTCACTTTCACTTAAAGTTATTTAAAATATTTTAACTGGTTCATTAAATTAAGGGGATATAATGTGTTATGTTACATAAACATAGAAAAAATATAATTTTTTCCCTATACAATTTTGAAAGAGGAATTCCATGATAGTTTTATTGGTTTACTTCTTGTTGGAAATGTTTTAGGAAATGTTTGTGACACAGATCAGGTGAGTGAGCATTCCACGTCCTGCACAGAAAAATTCTCATTTAAAGGAAGTCATCGATCAGGCTGACATAGTGCTAAGGCTCGTTAGCATCCACAAATATCACTTCCAGACTAAAGAAGAAAAGGCTCAATGTTTCAACTATGTATCTGTTAGTGGTAAAAAACCCCGTTTCATGGTTATGGTGGTCTGTTCGGCCTTCCGGTATAATTCCTGCCCTCACAACGATTCCCTTTAATGGAAAGCAATCTCTTTCCGTCATGTTTCCTCGAGTTAAAACGAGATTTAAATTCTCGTCATATCATTATTCGACGAGGAACTGTGTTCAGACTGAAACAAGATTCGTCAATGTATACCACATTATCTCTCTCTCCTAAACTCCAGTTTTGACGCTCGAAACTCCAGTTTAAACGAGCGCTTTTATACACAGAAAAAGTACAGAGTCCAACAAGCATGAACTCCTGCTACGTCGGTGAGTTCTAAATCTAGTTCTCTGGCACAACTGTCCCTCTGGCGTTGCGCAGTCATTGCCAGTAATCACTCTAGGCGAATGGTTGTGACTCTTGCTTACTTGGTATTGGTTCTCGATTAAATCTTACCGCATTTCGAAACATCTGGACCAGTCTTGAAATCACACACTGAAGGAAACTCAAAATTCGAAATTCTTCGGTTTGTGATCATCAAGATTCAAGAATTTCAACGATTCTTTATTCCGCCAAAAGGTCGTTTATTGTCAAATGTTAGTTTGTGAAATCTTTCCTTTGGCTAAATTGTAAGCAACGTTCCTTCTCATATGAACTACATAAAATGAGTCAGAACATCTTGCTTGTGTTGAGTGAGACGTTTTATCCGCGTTACTTTTTGCAAGGGTGATCTGCCCTAACCTATATTGTTTTGCATAGCAGCAAAGTTTCACCTTAAAAAAATGATTGTCCATGAGTTATTTCAAACTAATTCACCGATAATTATTCATATTTTCCGCATCTGACGTATTATGCGTAACTTTTGGATATCAGTGTATATATGTATATATATGTGATTGTTTAAATAATTTTTTTTAAATTTTACACATGGAGCATTTCTTTCCTAAAACACAATACTCATCAAAACAATATAATTTTACAAGAAACAGCTTATTCCATTTAAATATAAATATTTTATGTCCCATATAGATCATATTACAATTGATAGAGTTTTATTCTTCCAGTTCTAGATAAAACAATAAAACGCGTTTCTAAAAATAATTCGAGATCCATTTAGATTTACACACTCCTAAAAATTTCTTATAGAAAATAAAGTTTGTTTGTAAGATAAGCATGTTTATTTAATATTTTCTTCGACTGTATCTCTAAGTGAACACCAACAATCCGTTTCCTGTCTTGATGTCCAGTAATCACTTTAGAATACACTTAAAAAAATTGTTTTAAAATGAGATAACAGAAAACGAAGAGAGTGAATTTGTTCAGTTTTTTTTTAAGTAGAAGTGATTCAGAATATCCCAACAATTTATCATTGACAATGTATTGGGAAAGAACTTTTGATATTAAAGCCACCCATTCACAGGAAAAGACACAAAAGTGTGATTTCATTTAACAAGTCATAATTTTATAATACTTAAAATTATTTATTCGACTGACTTAGTAGTCTTTTACATTTTTGTTTCCATGGCTTTTTTTCACTCGATATATACCGCTCAGTTGTTTTTGCATAATTCTTCGAAAATAAATCTGCTTAAAAAGGTATTTTTCTTTGTATTGTGTGTGTATTATTATTTACAAACCATAAATTAATACTTCATTTAGAAGTATTAGGACTGTTGTAATTGAACATTTAAATACATAACCTAAATTCGAAACGCCTTTTCACTACGAAATTTCACGGTTTTAACTTAAGTTGGTAAAATCATATCCACTTTTTCATTAGCATTTGAATTTAAAATTAAATTTCCTTTAAAATATGGATAACAATTAAAGAAATATATTATATAAATTGAAAAAATAATTTTAATCTTTCAACAACGACAAGTGCATTAAAGTCTAAATTGAATTTAGGACACAATTAATTAACACAGGAACATTTTCTGTCTGAGTTCTATGCCTATGCTAAATAAATGAAATAGCAATTCTAAATTATTTATTTTTCATAAAAGCAGTTGCTTATGAGTAACATTACAGTTTTCATAACCAGATAAACATTATATTGATTATTTTTTCACATAAAAATTATTGATTATATATATGAGTTAATGTATGTTATATGTTTAATAATATAGTTAAATTTTAATTTGCCTTATATTCCTCTTATGCTCTGATGAAGAAGTTAAGTAAATTAAATACAAGGGTACAAGTTTCCTCGTCGACTTATGGCCGAGAATGGAAAAAAACGAAATTGTTCATTCCTTTTTCACTGATCCGTTTAAGGATTACCTTGCCAACCGCTTAAAAATAGTAAGCAATTACTGACAGAAAAGTTTCAAGAGTGTTCAGTTAAAATAGTACGGATATTGTAACAGTTTATATTAGCATTTATAAAGCTATGTATCTTCAAGTTTATAATACAATCGAAGTCTCTTTTATCTTTCATAGAATATAAGGTATTGATTAAAAATTAAACGAACTAAAAGTATGCTCAACTCCCCTTGCATGTATGAACAGGAAGACAGAACACTTGTTTCTATTTTCTACTTATTTGAATTTAAAAATAGTCGTTAAAATACAATAAATGTTTTCAATCATTATCATGCATTTCAAGGTATTTAAAGAAAAACACCGAGATTTGTAAATTTTCTTAACATTAATTCTTACATTGTAGAAAAAATTATATTCATCTGTATGGATCAATTAGATCCAGTTTAGCTTAAATTTATTTTATAGTATAACAAATGATATGTACAGTTTTATTTCATTACTTTTTGTGATATTTGAAATAGATAACACATTTTGTATATATTTTTAATTCCCTTCTTTAACATTTTTTTGCTTCATTACTCCTTAACCTCCCGTTTTTTATTTGCATAAGTTATGTTAAGTGTTTAAGAGTTCGAGAAATAATATTATCTTTTGAACCACAGATTTGTCATCATTTACATGCATTATTCGAAATACTTTTTGTACATGACCACTTAGATTTGCAATTGAAATTGACATACTCTTGGAAAAGAAAAGCTGATAATGAAGGACACCTCACTTGAGTTTGTCGATATCTCTTTAGAACGCTTTCTTTGCACCTTCCTCCTTTGGATATTTTGATATTTTCTGATTTTAGATCTGCAACAACTTTTGATCTGAAGACATAATCATCTTTCCTATTTAATTCAAAAGAACTAATCAAATTAGATGCTACAGCCCATACAGATTAAATAAATTCTGTTCGAGCTTTCTAAATCCTCAGTCAATAATTGCTATCAGATTTGTAATATTATCAGAAAAAAATGGGTAATAACACCTCAAGGTCAGATAGTGTAATATTTCACTTATAATGCAGTAAATAAGTGACGAATTTCATAACTTACCTTAAACTTATAAATTCATATACAGTTATGGTTATCAATACATAGGTTGTCTGCAAATGATGGATTATAAATATATGATTCATATTTTATTCATATAAGTTACATTTCTGTATAATTAAAAAAAAATTCTTGAGTATCGAATATGAATTTTTTATTATTACTACATCAAATATTACAGTTCACAATTAGCCAACTGAGGGTTTTTTTTTTACGTATAAGTTTATTCTCATATTTAAGTATTCAGAAAATAGTTAGACAATAAACAAGCAATTGGTTTGATGAATTCAGAATTTTTTCTTTTTGTTTTATTAGCCACCCAAGGAGCTATGTTTTAGTTGGATCACTTTTCACCTAACAGATCACTTTTTAATTTTTTATCGTTTGTCTCAATTTGATTTACATTTAGCTTAAATATATTCAATTTAATAGTTTATCGTTTGCTTCAATTTTAATTACATTTAGTTTAAATATATTTAAATTAATAATTTATCGTTTACTTTAATTTTAATAACGGAAAAGTTTACTATTGCTCATTTCTCGAAATTTCATTGCTTATTTTAATTCTTATATTTAACTGAGTGATTTAATAATATTTATAAAAAGTGTACTTGGGTAGCTATAAATCTATTCTTTGTAAAACTTTACATTGAACTTTTTTAGTACTTCTGTTCTACAATATGTTTTAATATATTGTAGAACAGAAGTACTAAAATATTGCAACACTGCATCCAAATATTCTGCTGTTTATAGAAAATGCAACACCATGAAAGAATCATCAGAATCAAATGAAATTTAATGCAGAAACGACTTGTACTGATACAAATAAATGATGAAATTTTCAAAACAAAAGAAACAAATTAAGCGTCCGAAATCAGTATTTGGTGCAGCCACCATGCGCTGCAATAAGTGCTGCTATACGACGTGGCATGGAGTCAAACAGATGTTGAATATCTGCTTGAGGAAGAGAATTCCATATCGCTTGTATGCGCAACCAAAGTTCGTCTTTGGAAACTGCAGGACGCGGATCACGAGCGAGACGCCGACCAACCATATCCCACACGTGCTCAATAGGCGACATATCCGGTGAATAAGCAGGCCAAGGAAGAAGTTGCTGAACAGAAGTCTCGAACAGTCCGCGCAACATGTGGGCGTGCATTATCCTGCTGAAAGATAGCTCCAGGGATGCCTTGAAGGAAAGGAACGACTTCGGGCTGTAGCACTTCACGGACGTACCTGTTGCTATTGAGATTACCCTCAATTCGTATCAAATTGGATCGTCCATGATACGAAATCGCACCCCAGACCATAACTCCGGGTGTTCGACCACTATGTCGTTCAATAATACACTCAGGAAGGCAGCGTTGACCGGCATAACGTCTAACACGAACACGGCCATCATGGGTCCACAAATTGAAGCGTGATTCATCTGAAAAGACAACTTGGTGCCAATCAGCTCGCCTGTCTCTGTGCTCAAGAGCCCACTGCCGACGCAGCCGTCGATGGTTCGCCGTGAGGGGAATCCTGTATAAAGGCACCCTTGCACGCAATCCACGGCGCAGCAGACGACGACGAATTGACGAAGCCGACAATTGTACACCTGTAGCAGTAGACCAACGTGCTGCCAGCTGCCTGGAGGAAGCTGTGCGATCATTCACCGCCATGCGGAGCAGGTGTCGATCATCGCGCTCTGACGTCACCTTCTGTCGTCCAGTGCCTGTTTTTCGAGTTGTTCGGTGCTCGTCGGTCCACTGCTTCCAAACTCGCATCACTGTGGAACTGTTCCGCTGCATACGAGCTGCTATTGCGCGATAGGAAAATCCTCCTTCTCGAAGGCCGATTATCCTCCCTCGTTCAAACTCCGTAAGTTGCTTGAATTTCTTATTCTTCCGTCGTGGAGGCATACTCAGGTCTCACTAAACGTTTGCCACTAACAAATAATCATAGACTTTTTTCAACGTCCCGCTACAGCACTTTATTTATACGCTTTCAGCATCAATTCAGAGGGCGCTGCGCGCGCCGCGCACGCGCGATGGCTCTGAAACTTTATTAATTTGCATAATATCCTATAATTGACATTTGCTGCGAATTTCATTTGATTCTGATGATTCCTTCATGGTGTTGCATTTTCTACAAACAGCAGTTTAGTAAAAAGCTATCAATATTTCGGTTAACCTTACGATTATCAGACGAGATCGCAGGAAGAAACAGAAACTGAATCTCAAACTTCCATTCTAATCTTACGATTGTACAAATTAATCTTAAAATTATACAAATAGAATATAGTTTCATTTCCAGATGCATATTTTCCTAAATCTGCATAGCATGTATTAAAGTACATAATTAAATAATCCGATTTAGAGACGATATTTTTCATAGATATTAGCCACATTTGCATTTTGAAAGGCAAAAAAATTTTACAAAACAATTTAAATAAAAAATAATATGATTAATAATATATAGCAATTACATCACATTAAGTAAAACATTTTGTAAATTTAATTAAGAAAAATGATTATATTATAACAACGTTGATTATATACATCTTTCAGAAAACATATTTTTAATACATTGTAAGGAAATGAAGTAAATTGTATTATAAAATTGCATTACAGTTTAGATAAGTTAAATTCTTGAAGTAATTACTTTAATATAATTGATGAGCACGCTCACATACACACACACACATATATATATATATATATATATGCAGAGTATGTATTTATATTTATTAAAATATTCTTAAAATGAAATAAATTTTCTAGTTTACTAGATTTTTTTAATGGAAAAAAGATGTAAAAATATATGTTATCTTTTTTGGTCTTACAAATAAGGAAGGAAACTAAACTTTATTAAATATAAATTAGAAATATATATTTTTATCCACACTCTTGGTAAAACTACTTCTAAAGAAAAATAGAGAGAGCTTCAAGATACACAGAGAGAATTATTATATAAATAAAATGTACAATGGTCTTACAGTATTTAAATACGATTCAAATTTTCACTAATTTAAAATCATTAGATTAATTAAAAACAAACCTACATATGTTTGAAACCATAGCAGTTTTTTTATCACTGTTTAAATTAACTGCTCACTAAACTTAATGAAAAGATTTTTTTTGTAGATGTTAAGTGAGAATATATGATAAAAACGCTATTTTTTGTCAAATTTGAACTGAAACA
>BMAW01052209.1:0-58260 GCA_019974015.1 Nephila pilipes | reverse complement strand
CGTTCAATTACAAATTTCCTTTCTTGGATAAAATAAGAAGTCTAAAATGGGTCGTGTATGAAACTGAAGTGTTTATCTTGGATAAGTATTCTGAAATTTCAAATCATGTTATTTAAATAAATTTTTGATAGCCATATGTATAATTTATATAAGTATTTGTATTTTTAAGAGTATATGGTATAGAGGAACCAAAGCTTACTGGTTAGATCCATTTGCTTTTTATGATGATTGAATTTTTTCTAAAGAAAAAATTGAAAAATTGGTATGATTTTAGTATTTAAACTATAGATCTTGGTTATGAAGCCTTTGTGTGTTTTTAAGTGGCAGTGAGTGCCTAGTAGTCATGATCACCGACAACTGTTTTAATCTAGGAGGATTTGAGCCTGGGTGCCATGAAAGACCCATCGTGTATCTTGGGCTGATGCAGGTTTAATTTGGTTGATGTCCCAAATCTTCCCATCGGCGTGGTGTGGAAGTTAGGAGAGGTAGTATCGGCTCGGATGTTATCCTTGCCACTTGACTAAGGTTCAAAATAAAGAGGTTCGTCACCAATAGCCCTTGTGTTGTTCCTAGTGATGTTAATAATGCCTAACCAAAAATTGCTTAAATATTTGGGTTTTTTTCTACAAATTTTTCTTTGCAGGTTCGTAAATATCTACTCTTGCTAGACAGCCGTAAAGACCATGTTAAGTTCTGGAGACCACAGTTTCTGCTTTTAGTTGCAAATCCCCGTTCCTGTCTTCCTTTAATTAGATT
Organism: Nephila pilipes; assembly: GCA_019974015.1. Lineage (NCBI taxonomy): Eukaryota > Metazoa > Arthropoda > Arachnida > Araneae > Nephilidae > Nephila > Nephila pilipes. Next base: position 57,504 of record BMAW01052209.1, on the reverse strand, counting down.
TGCTAATGATCTGAAGAAAAGTGGCTTGTATGTTATTGGTCATGTGAAACTAGGAAGAGTTGCTGATAATCTTGTCTCTGACCCTGTAGCTGAAGAATATCCTTTATGGTTGACTCTTTTGGATAAATTAAAAGTTGGTATATCAGTCTTTTTGTATGTGTGTATATATTTTTAGTATAACAATTGGCTCATTTTACATTAATTTTTGTAGAAAAATATTTGTAATATTTCTGTATATTGGAGAATACTTTTTTTTATTTTAGAAAAGAATAACCAGTAAAAATTTATTACAATTTAAAAGTTGGTAGGCTAAAAATAATGTACAAAGGCTTTTTGAAAAATATTAGTTCATGAGCAAGCTTTTAAGAAATAAAGACCTAAACATGTGGAATACAGATTTGAATACTTTGTTTCAAATTATTAGTTTGGCTTATATAATTTATATTTCACTTGGCATTTTGCATTGTTGTATATAAATCAGTCTTCATACAGCAAACTTGGTCACACTGTGGCTAAAGCTGAAAAAAATATTAACTCAAGTAAATTCTTTAATGGAGGAAAAAAGAAAAGGCTTTATATTTTATACTAAGGATTTAAGAATTTTTAAAATCTTTTGAAATCACATTCTGGTTAAAATAATTTCATTTAAATTATATGAAAAATATATTGGTTTATATCTTGTAAATGTTGTTTGTGCTAGATTAAACATTGGAATGTGGGAAAATACATTTGTCAATTATTACATTTGATTTCAAACTAAAAACAATTAAGCTTAGTTGTTTGAAAATCATGCTGCTATTTGTTTTTAATAGCAAAGCTGTAAGGTAATTTTTTTTTCTACAATATTTTAGAATTTCTATTTTAAATAAAATTGTCTATTTTTTTAGATGCTTATTTTTTAAATGTAGTGGTGGGTGCGATAAAATCGAAGCTTCAGATACGAATAGGTAGATTATGTATATTAATCAAAATGGGGGAACAAGAAAATCATTTCGTCTTATTTGTAATTGATAATTAGAATGTCCCGATAGGAATCTGTGTTCAAAACAATTTAATCTGGGAATATATCTACATCTATGTTGGAACATTAACCAAGAACAGGACCTTGTGTGACCAGCAGTTCTAGTATTAAACTTTACTGAATAATTTTTAGATGCTACTGAGCAAGCTGTTATTTATCTGCATCCAAGGGGGACAACCTATGGAGCATCTGCAGTGTTTTGAATAAATATATAGGTGTCTTTTAAAAAATAATTTTAAAATTCTAGATTTTTCTACATGTTCACTACATTATTTAATATGAAAATCTGGTAGCAAGGTTATATAAGTATGAAAATGTAATGAAAGAATTTGTACAATTATTTTCAAACTAGTGCAGAACCTGACTAATTCGAAAATTTTTTAGAACTGGATTTCTAAGATCCTTTGAATTGCTTGCATTGTATTTTGCTTAAGATGGTTCTGAACCAATATTGTCTTAAGCAACTTTAATTTGCATCAGCCCTATTACTAATTTTTTGAAGAAACTGTAATTAGAATACCATTAGGTATTAGATTTAATGTTTTAGTATACATAATAGAGCATTTTTACAATAGTTCAACTTGGAACTGCAAGACAGAAATTTGTAGCTGATCTTGCTTTAACAGATCCAGTTTTTTTTTTTAAAAAAAAAAAAAAAAAAAACTGCTATCTTAACAGTTTGCCTGAGAAAAATTTCAATATTTTTCCTTGTTTGAAGGTGAAAAATCCCAAATAGAAGATGCATATTTTCAAGAATATTGTTTTTAATATCAAAGCTGTAAGGTAATTTAAAATTGATTATCGATTATTAAATCATGAAAATCGATAATCAATTTCAAACTGAAGCTGACCCGTGTGGTGACCGGGAATGATAGAATAGTCACACTGTAGCTCATGCATGTTGTAAGAGGCAACTAAAATGGGTACCCAGTGTCAGGGGTATAGCCGGGCACCCTGCCCCTTGGGATTATATCAGGGGACCGTCAGGGACTTGCCTTCTTGCATCATGACCCCGAGGTACCTTAGTGATCTTTTTCTTTCCCTTGGGGTTTAATGTCTTGGGTGACGCATTCCCAGGATACTCTAGCGATCCTTCTCTATTTTCGACCCTCTTTCTTGTCAATCACTTATCTTTTTTTCAATTTCACGTCTAGACCACAGTTTAATCTTGTTTGGCGCAACATAGCCATATCTGGCTCTTTCGCCAATAAACTTTATATTCACTCACTCATTCAAACTGAAGCTTATATTTAAAATTTAAATTTTGTTTAAATTTTCTTCGGAATCAATTTAATAATTAACACTCGTATCATTTCTTGAACATTTTGTAATAAACCTGTGTAGAGATGGAATAGAAATTAAATAAGATCTGGTATGAACAATACATCAATCATAATATCCAATAGGATTTTGGAAATTTTTTGCTGAATCAAAACATCCTCTATCTTTACTGCTGTAGTTATTTTCAGGATACTATTCTAAAGAAAATTTAATCATAATAAAACCTTGTTCATAGCTAAAAACACTAACTTAAGTTATCTTGCATGTTTTTGGCAGTCAACATGTTAAAGAATACAGCATATATATTGATTTCAAAATTTAATAATATATCAACTGCTGTGAATCTTGAGTATCAATGTCTATTAAATTACAGCAAAATTCCCAGCTTATAATTGAATGTTTAACCAAACTCATTTGTACTGCATTAATAAGTTATGAGGCAGAGTTTCAAAGATATGACCAAAATACACAATTGCATCTAGTACAGAATAAAAATTTTCTGTATGTATTGTAATGATCCCCTTCCTGGCCTGATGGCAAGACAAATATAAAAACTAGAATAGGCTGAAGTCATTGCCTCAAAAGTTCAGTATCGTCCTCGTCACTTGACCGCAATTCAAAATTGCGAAGTCCGTCGCCAATAGCCCTCATGTTGCTTCTAGTGCGATGTTAATAAAAACTAAACTAAGCATCTTAAGTTCTCTAGTATGCCAGTAAAACACTGTTTCCGAGTCTCCTTGAAGTGATGCATAATAACAGTAATCTCTTAATTGGGTCTGCTAAATTACAGAGAAGGCAGGGTTGTAAAGGTTCCTATGAAAGGCTTTGCCAGACAATCGTGACCAGTCAGGAGACTGAATTGAGATGCAGCTTTCTGCTATGTACTGCTGACAATTGTCTATCTTCAGCTCTCTAATACTTGTAACTTTATCCTATATTGAGTAGCCATGGTAGCCTATTTGTTAAGGCATCAGACTCGCAGTTTTCGTCAAGTCGTGGCTTTGATCCTTGATTCCACGAAAGACCCGTCATGTAGCTGGAGCTGATGCACATTAAATCTGTTGGGGGCCCATTGTCCTCCTGTTGGCATGGTGTGGAAGTTAGGAGGGGGATGCCAGCTCGGGTGTCGTCCTCGTCACTTGACCGAGGTTCAAAATTACAAGGTCAGTCACCAATATCCCTCAGGTTGCTTCTAATGCAACATTAATAAAACCAAATTATCCTATCTTAACTTTTATCCATGAATAACCTGATATGTAATGTATTTTAATGTATATAAATGTTTTTTTAAACCTTTGAAATTAAAAATAAATTTTTCAGTCTATTAAAATATTTGTCTAGTTGTGGCTTTTGAAATTCTGATTTTTAGATTTTCAGCTCTTGTTGGTATCAAGTCTAACCAAGTATGATATGTAGGATAAAATATCTACTAGAATTTTGCTAATCTAATCTTGGTGTTTAATCAAATTAACTCTAGTTTCAGGTATAATTTTGATCTATACATTGTGTTGCCTATGATTAATTTCTTTAAACTTATATATTTATTGTGTTTTTATATTTAACTAGTTATGTTTTAAAAAAGTCTGTAAAATAGAGTAATATTTTAAAGATTTTTATAACTTTACTGTAAATTTTTATTTATAGATTAAAGCTTTTGTAGAAGTTACTTTATCACCAACTGTCAGAGAAGGATTTCATCACTTGGCACGAATATCTGGTCTTGGAGCCATGAAACCAAATACTGTTCTCTTGGGATTCTATGATGATGTTGACCCTGAAGATTTCTTTGAAAAAGATGCTGCGTTCAATGACATACAAAGAGTAATCTTAAAAGATCAAGTCTTCTTGGAGCTTAGGAACGATTCGGAAGAACGATCTGTTTCTCCAAATGAATATGTACAGATAATTTGGGATGGCATCTTTTGCTTGCAGAAAAATGTATGTCTTGCGCGACACTTCCATAAGCTTGACAAAAAGGCTTTGATGAGAAAAGGATCTAAAAAATGTATAGACTTATGGCCCATAAATTTCTTCAGTCCAAAGTCTGTGGCCTGTATTGATAATTGTTGGCAATTTATCATGCAGTTAGCTTGTATCCTGAATATGGTTGCAGGATGGAAAAATAATACAGTTATAAGAGTTTTCATGTGTGCTAGTGCTCACTCGGAAAATTCTGCATTTCATCAACAACAATGGGAGAATATGTTAAAATTGCTTAGAGTAAATGCAAGTATTAGTATCATACTTTGGGATCATGTAACTTCTCTTTTGGATAACATAGAAGAATCTGAAAAAACTGAACTCAACATCAGCTACATTTCTGGAGTTAATGCAATGGTTAAACAGCAAAGCCTTCAATCATCAGTGTTGATTATGTATTTACCACCTCCACCACCAACCTCTGGTGATCAGTTGCGATACCTGAAACATTTAGATGCACTAACTGCAAATCTGCCTCCAACTTTACTAGTCCATGGAATAAGTCCAGTCACCTCTACAGCTTTATGAGCTTCTTTCCTTTTCTGTGTTCTTGAACTATAATTTACACCCAAAATGTATTATATGGTTATTTATTATTTTTGATAGAATAATTGGGTAGCTTAAGTTATTGTAAGTATTACTCGTGATTCTTAAGAATCTCTGTTTATAATACTTTCTTGCCCAAGGTCACATTTGCTTATCGGAATATAGAACAAGTAGAGGAATATTTTAAGTATTGTAAAAGACAATGTATTTTAAGTCTCTTCATATGTAATTTATTAGTTCTTGTAACGTTTCCCACTATTTCAAATATTGATAAATTCCTAGGCTTAAGAAAAATTTAGTTTGGTCTTTCAGTAAATTTTTCATTCTATTTAGAAACTGCTTTGATGTTATAGGTTATGTTTTAAACTATCTTTATATGAATTTAAATTTGAAAACCTTAATTAGAAACATTGATATTTATATAATTCATCTGCATATAATTTTTTAGAATATCTGGGATCTTAGTCAAAATTGAAACTGTTTTTTTTTTTTAATTATGAGGGCTTGTATCTTTTGCTTAAAAGCAGTATTTCAGTTTTGATAACTTTAATCATTTTTCAGCTTTTTCTAATGTCAGTTGATATATATTTATATTGAAAAATTTTGGATTTTTAAATAACATTCATATTTTAAGAAATGTTCTATCTTGTTTAGCTTTTTATATGCATTATAAATTGTCAAATTATATGGATCTTTATTGAAAATGAAATTGCTTGGAAATTGTTTAAATTTTGTCCACATTGGGATTGTTTTCAAAGAATTCTGTAATTTTTGCTAATGGAATAAACCCTAAATTATCTTGAAGAAATATAACATAATTTTATTGTAAATTCTTATTCATTAACGTCTAATTTTGTTTTTAAAAAATTGCTTGATGAAAAAGAGATTAAATTTTTAACTTCGTTTATTCATGTTTTGTAAAATCTAATTCGCTTAATCCTTTTAAAATTTTGTTCTCTAACATTGTAATACTTAAATGGTTAATCTTTTTTAAAAGAATACAAGAAATCTGATTTTCTGTCAATGTATTTTAAATGCTTTAACTAGTCATACTTTATAAACTTGCATGAAAACCCACCAAATATACTATTTTATCTATTTAGTAACTGTGTATATGCTACTTGTGATTCTTATTTTAATGTGTTGTATGTAGAATGTTGGTATAAGAATATAAAAAGCACACAAACAGTAGCACATGTTGTCCTGTGAAATCGAAGCCTTTTGAAATTATTTGTATTTAAATCTTTTGATGTATAACTTTGTGTGTGGGGCTTCCATTTTTGAATGTTGATAATTGTTCCAATTGGAACTTATTGTGATACCAGTTTGTTAAATATTGGATGGCACACACACTAAAGTGATGTTTTATCTGTAGAATTTCTAAAGGTTTCTAAATTATCCAGGTATTTAAGTTAAGTTTAAATTTGTTATCTTACTATGTAACATTTTTTTGCTTTGTTATATATAATGTAATTTTTAAAATTATTTGAATTAAATAAACTGTTTTTAAATCTGCAGTTCTGATCCTAACCTTTTTGTGACTGTTACTTTAGAGAGGAAATTCTTCAGGACAGGGCTTTTAACTGTTCTCCTTTTGTTGATGATTGACGATTTCGAGCCTCGGCTGACAAAATGCAAGATGGCATGTTTGTCACCCTCTGAGCAATGGGGGATATTTCATGTTAGTCTCTAATAACTGCTTACCCTCTTTTTTTTTTTTTTTTTTTTTTTTTTTTTTTGTTTCTTCTAAATGTTGAATTGTGATTACCTATCCAAATTGAATTCAAAAAAAATTGTGAAATGCATTCTAGAAATAAGTATTTTCTGTCTAGTAATTTCTTTGCCTTTACAGTAGTACAATCATTTGAATTTGTATACAGTTAACTAATTTATTCATATGTAATTGGGGGGGATTATTATAATTTTATTCAACATTTTTAACATGCAATTTCTGCATCTTTAATATTATATATTTACATGATAGTACATTAAAGTACTTCTGTAAATGAAGGAAATCCACAATTTGAGAATTAACATTTTATTTGTACAATTAGACTACTTTTCAAAATTATCAATACAAATATAGTCCTGTATTAGTATGATGGCTATTAGGATATTTTTTCCCTGGTTTTTAAATAGTCAGAATAATTGCAACATAAAAGTTCAACTAAACATAACATATTAAATTTTCCTAGACTCGTTTCATCAAATTTTAAATTTTGTTACAAAAAATAGCATTCCTTTTTCTAGAGTACAATTATTTAAGCATTACAAAAAAAAAATGTATGCTTAAAGTGTTTAACATAGCAAGTACGAGGGTGGTCTGAAAAGTTTCCAACATAAAATTGCATAACATTTTTTTTTTTTTTTTTTTAAATTTTTATTTCTCTGCATAGTCTCCTTGAAAGTCTATGCACTTCTCCATGGGATGCTCCCATCTGTCTAAGTCGTTCAAATAGCACTCAGCGTCTTTCTCTGCAAAATAATTGTTTATGAAGGAAATGGCCTCATTTTACGAAAATCTGTCCTCCGAGGGCAATTTTTAGATTGGGAACAAAAGCAGTCGCTTAGGACTAAATCTGGAGGATGATAAAACCGTAATTTGTGTATTTTTGCCATGGTAACCGCTGAGGTGCGAGTCAGCGCATTATCTTGGTGAAACAGAATTTTTTTTCTGCAAATGTGGGGGGGGGGGGGTTTTCGGCATTCAGTTTGTCAAGTAATGATGCGTAGTATGCTCCTGTAATGGTTTTTCCTGTTTGAAGATAACCGAAAAAAGATGATTCCATGATATCCTTAAAGTCGCCATCACTTTCTCAGCCGAAAAAAAGTTTTTTTTTTTAGCAGATTCTCCCTTCGCAGTCCACTGTTTTGACTGTATTTTTGTTTCGGTCGTGGCGCCCAAACTCTGATTTATTGCTCCAACAGAGCAAAGTGCGGACAGCTTTCTCATGCCTAAATTTTGATTCAGTATTTGACAAACGCTTTCTTTGCACATTTTCATAGTCTCTGTTCTCTCGCTTCAATTCAACGATCGTCTGCGCAATTTCGCGAACTTAAGCGATGTTATCGTCAGTGGTTGCAGTTTTTGGACGTCCCGAACGTTCGTCTCTCAAGCTTGTACCGCCACAGTTTGAATTCAGCTGCCCAAACTTTCATCGTTTAAATGAAGGTGCAATGTCTCCGTACACAGCGACCAACTCATCTTTGATTTGCGTAGGCGTATTGCCTTTCAAAAACAAATATTTAATGACAGCTCGATACTCGGATTTTTTTTTTTCATTTTCGCAAAAACTATGCAAATTATGTGTTTAAACCCTTCCGATACGATTTAATAATGAAAAATTGAGCATAAAATAACCATTTAAGTTTTTCTTAAACTTGTTTCATTTTATAGTTCTTGCATATTTTTAATATCCATTTATTACATATTGTTTATATTAACACATATTGCTTAATATCAAACGGTAAAATTTAAAAAAAAAATCAAAGCAAAACCTTAATAAGGTATAAATTAATATTCTTCAAGTGTGTGAAACTTTTCTAGCAAGTTTTATTTCGGGCACGTTATCCATTCCCTTCCAAATCCATTCTTCCGATTATGTGTCTGCGATTTCAGAAGGATCACTTATTAGTCACCTAACACGTTTTCGCTTTCTTGCCTTCATTAGGTAAGTATGGCCATCATGACCGCGAGCCTCTAGTGATCTTTTTCTCTCCCATGGGGTTTATTATTTGGTTAACATGGGTGACGCACTCCCGGGATACCCAAGCGATCCTTCTCTATTTTCGACCCTCCTTGTCAACCAATTTGTCTTTTTTTCAATTTTTTCACGTCTAGACCACAGTTTAATCTCGTTTAACGCAGCATAGCCACATCTGGCTCTTGCGCCAATAACCTTTACACTAACTCTCTCATTTTCGCTCTCTTGGTAATTTTTCTCTGTCATCACTTTCACCCCAAAGTCCTCTCGTTGGCGGGGTGTGGAAATTAGTAGAGGGGGTGCCAGCTCAGGTGTCGTCTTCTTCACTTGACCGACGTTCAAAATTGCGAGGTCAGACGCCAATAGCCCTCGTGTTGCTTCTAGTGCGAATTTAATGAAAGTGGTGATGGTTTAATTTTTATTATCAGTATCTGGTAAATGTATACTTATTTCTTCTGATTCTTCACAATCGCTCCAACCACCATCTCCTTCATAGTCTGCACTACTCTTTTCCATTATGGTATTTATTATGCAACATTTTTCTCCTTTAGCAAAAATATATATTGTCCGATGTGCACGCTAAAGGTTTACAAGAATGAAATCTTGCAGACTAACAACAATTTGGCCGTGACTTGTACCAAGAACTTCTATCGATAAACAATGTGATAGTGATTCTGAGATATTTCCCATAAGAAACTAAAGTGTTGTCAAATTTAGTATGCTAGAAATTTTAAACTAAATTATGTTCAACAGCAACTTTACTTGCATGACGAGTGTAGCTCGTCATTGTGTCGCCAATAGCCCTCGTGTTGCTTCTAGTGCGACGTTAATAAAAAAAAAAAACTGAACTAAACTCGTCATTGTGCCGTATGGCATGAAAAACCAATGTTGAGCTAGACTCGTCATTTTACCGAAAGGGGTTAAAGAATAAAATTTAATTTAATATAAACCGTGGAACATATCAATTCAATTTCATACTAATTTTTCCAAAATTAATAAATTCGTATTTTTTGGATTACGCCAAATTTTTTATACATATGGAAGTAAATTACTCAATTTGGTTAATTATCGAATTGAGGCTGAATAACCGCTAACAGAAAGCTAATATTTCCTACATAAGGAAATATTAGTTTTGCTTGTTTGCTGGTACGAAAGGTTTTTTAAAAATAAGATGAATATTTATATAAGCATGAAAGAGGGATGTCTCTATCTCCCTCCCATCTGAAAGGGCAAATGATTGAAGTTTTTTGGTTTTTAACAAGATCCATTGAAAGCTGTTAAGAAGGTGCTCCTTGGTCGATATCTCAACCAACTCTGTCTTATAAGATTTCCTTTCGGTGGCGAGATCGACTATCCATCCTCAAAAGGTTAATTGTTTTGCAAAGTGAGAAATTCCCACTCGACCGCTGGGAAACTGTTCACACATTGGATCTATAAAAGGCTCATTCACACTAAGGTGGTTACACAGCCAAAGTACAGGAGGGAAGCAATATTTTTGTGTTTAAATTCACTTCTAACATTTTTTTTTAACTTAACATAGCTCTTGTGCTCACTAAGAGGATACTGAATAAGATTGTTGGTGAAAACTACACAAAGTGGTTCCTGTTTACTATTTTTTTTTTTTAAAAAAATTAGGTTGCAAGACGATGAAATATACCACTTTTATTATCATTGAAAAGGTAAGACAGGTGACGATGGTAAATGCGATCCACCTATCAATATACGCAAAGTAGAGGAGTTTTTATATTGATAGAATGGGGACGAAGTTTGCTGGAGTGCGCTTATCCCGTTTGGGATCTGACATACTGTCAGAATGAACTTTGTGAGCTTTTCGTTGGTTACTAGGTTTGCCCAGAAGTTAGAAATAAATCCCACTATATTTTCTATTAAAAATAATTGAAATGATCGAGAAAAATTAAGGAGAGGAGATCAAATAGTAAGGCCTTTCTGTCTGTGAGCAGCATCAAGAAGTAGAAGTCGAGAGGTGTACTCGCCATCTTTGCTTGTTAGGCTTACGGCTAAGCGAAGAACGTTTTTGCCGATCTTGTGAGATGCTTTGGGAATTAATTATATTGATAGAAAAGATGTATTTGACTGACACTAAAAACCATTTTAACTTCTTTGGAATGTTACTAAAGCTATTTGATCATTTATTGTTAATATAGTTGGGCATCATTTTAAAAATATTTTTACAATGTATTAAGTTAATTTTGAATTTTTAAATTCTTCATGAATCCATTTCTAATTTTCTACGGTCATGACCGCGGACTTGTGGCTGGAGGTTTTCGTCGAGTAGCGGGTTCGAGTTTTGATGCCACTTCAGACCCGCCGTGTAGCCGGGGCTGATGCACGTTAAATCTGTAGAGACTCAAAGTCCTCTCCTTGGCGTGTTCTGGAAGTTAGGAGTGGGTTGTGCCAGCTGAGGTGTCGTCCTCATCACTTGACCAAGGTTCAAAATTACGAGATCCGTCGCCAATGCCCTCGTGTTGCTTCTAGAGCAACGTTAATAAAACCAAATCAATTCTAATTTTCTACTGTAAAAAGCACCATTTCACTACCGTGAAAAAGTACCTTCGACAGTTGTATCCAAGAGACACCCTGGAAATCATTTTCTTTCCCATGGGGTTTATTGTCTATGGTAAACTTAAGTGACGCGCCCCGGGATACCCTAGCGTTCCTTCTCTATTTTCGACTCTCCATGTCAAACAATTTTTATCTCTTTTGAAAAACACCTAGATCACAGCTTTACCTTGTTCGGGAAGCATGGCCACATCTGGCTCTTGTGCCATTAAAATACAGTCTTGCTCACTCATTCTACAGTTGTATTTCTTTCTCCCGGTACTCCCTAATCATTCAACACAAAATTTCTGTTTTTCATGGAAAAGTTTCATTTTATTTCTTATAATGTTTGAATTTAAGGAGTTTTTTTTTATTATTAATTACCTTAAATCTATGGATGTTACATAATACAACGTTCTTGAAGGAAGGTAATTCGAACAGCTTTCCTCTTGTCGCTCGTTATACCTCAGCGCTTAATCACACTTGATCGTTTCGTCCAAATCAAACGGAGGAATGATAGGTATTATATCTTAATTATGTATGCGCTAACTGTTTTTCTCGCATCGTAGACTTTTCCGGCATTGTTCTGGATAATTTTGATAATTTGATTTTTTACTAATAATTGAAAATCCACTTGGTTATTGGAAATTTTAATTACGATGAGAGGGTACATACTTTTTTAGTGGTCATGGCCGGTAGTTTTCTTCCAGTCCTGAGACTACTGAAGACCAGCCGAGGAACTGGAGATGATCCATGTCCTCTAGTTAGTGTGTTATAGGTATGAAGAGGTAGGTGCCTATTCAGGTGTCATCCTCGTTACTTGATAGAGCCTCAAATTTACGAGGTCGGTCACCAATAGCTCCTGTATTGCTTCTCAGAGCGTAGTTAATAAACAATTACATCACAAATATTTTTTTTCAAAATAAAAGATTAACCTCGCAATTACGACCTTATCCCACGTTAATAGCAGGTTCAAATATTCTTAAAACAAACACCAGGAATATAATGTATTTACCGAAAGACAAATAAACCTAATACTGAAACATGAAAATATTTCTTCGAATGCTGATTCGTATTAATTCCGTTTGGAATTTTTTGATGTAAACGTATTTAAAACTGAGTGTATATCCAAAATGTTTGCTTAAATTGTATTATTCAAAAGCAGTTCCATTCTTGTGTCGTTAATAGAAACGCTAGAATTTTATACAATGCAACAAAAAAATACTCCTGCATTAATTTATGAAAGAAATAATGACCTAAAACATGAGTTTAGTCAATCTCCCTTTTTCAGATTTTAAGAGATATGAAGATTAATGTTTAATCAGTTTTTAGAGATTTTAAATGATTATGCTTTTAAAAGTTTTGAGATGATATTTTTGTTATTAATTAAAATACTAGGAAGATATAAATAAAAACCAGCAACTAAAATAAATATGAATGTTTGAAATAAGTTCTGTTTTTCATGTTGAATTTTTCTCTTTATTGTTTTCGTGGGCCAAATGAATATTACTTCCCACCTACATGATCTTGTGGAAGACACCTGTGGGAAGCGCAAAACCCACTATAATATATTGGCCTTGCTATTATAACATTGAGAACACTAATTTCTACTTCATTTTTGTGCTTCCATCTTTGTTCAATCGATTAAAACAGATTTAGCACATATGTTTTGAAAACTAAAGCGTTGTGTGAGATCTGTTCTACTCTGTCACCTGTTTTGATGTGACATTTGTATTGCTCACCGATTCTACTACAAATGTGAGTAAAACATTGTTTTTATAGTAATAACATTTTCTTATATTATATATTCTGCACATTTTATATATGTCTGCACGCTATATGTAACGATGACAAGGGAGGGGCAGATCGCTTCGATGAAAGTAAAAGAAAATACTAAATAGGAAGAAGATCTGTAAAATGGTATCATCGTAATTTTTTTATTTTCTCATTTACTTTTGCATAATAAATAGTTTTATACTGTGGCAACTGAACTAAAGAAATAAAAGTATAAATCTGCAAGCACAGACGGATAATTCTTCAAGAAAAAGAAAGGCAGTCCTACTAACTATCTTCCAAACAAAGAAGTGTATGGTTCCGGATGACGTGCGCTTAGCCAATAGGGGAAATAATATACCAAAGATGGTTTTCAACTATAGACGAAGTAGAAAATGTAACTCAAGAGAAAAGAGGACCTTGCTACACATGTGCAGAATGTGATATATCCTTGTGCATTGCAACATATTTCTCATCTTTCAATGGCAAATACTTGTCATTAAATTAAATTTTCTCTAAGACCATAAAGGGTTCCGTTGGGAGTATATTTCTTAATTCCCCCCCCCCCAGAATTTAAATGTAAACATAAAATTTGGCAAAATTAAATATATTTCCTTAAATGTTTTTGTCCATTTGATTAAAAAAAAAACAAAAAAAAAAAAAAAAAACCCGTGAGGAATTCAAAAGAGAAGTAAATAGCTCTCGAAAGGGTTAATATGGTATATACTGTTACGCAAAATTTCTGCCTCTGGGAATGCGGGAGAAATCAAATCCCCTCGGATGATAACGTTAATTCTTTATTCGTAAGTCTTCAGTACAATACACAGGTATCACAGCTTGGACAATAACAGATGCACAGTACTTGTCCAATTTAGTGACACAGATATAGAAACAAAACTCACACTAAGCGCAGTCGCAGTTGAAACAGCAACTTTCAGCTCACCAGCGTATTAATGCGGACAGCCTCCTCAGCAATATTCTTCACTTCCAGGTCAGGCTTCGACGATTCCCAGCAGGTACACGTTGCTTCTTCACAAATTCACCCGGCACGCTCTACTTCAAGTGCCCCGATAGATCTCCGAAACAGAGATTCCAACAGTTCCGCGAGATTCAAACCGAATCTGCAGCACGTTCACCTGGCCATGATTCAACGATCGGTCTGTAAAGCAGATTCCACAGACAAACTGATCCTTTACACTGACTGATTCATCCTTGCTCACAGACTGACTGGCTTCGACTGTAGCTCTTGGTATATTTATATTTTTTTCCGGACAGGCGTAACGTCACAGGGGGAAATTCACAAAAAGTCCGCAACTTTCTTCCCGTTCCATTTTTCGATTAAATTCCAGCAGCTTCTAGTACTTTCCATTTGTTCCAAGTTTCTCGCTAAGTCACCAAATCTGTTGCCAAGGTGAAGAGGTCATCACTTAAAATCTCTTTTATAAACTGGTCATATCTTTGTAAATCCATTTTTTAAAAACGTTTTTCTGAATTTCACTTGGTGTGTGAGTGTGTCATCAAATTTTCGATCGTTAATTTAACCAACTTCCCATCAAGCTAGAGCTTTGAAGTTTTGGGAATCGTTCGTACTCGCCTAACAATGCAATATTTAGACGTTTGCAACAAGTTTTAACTAATATTTCAATAATTTTAATGTCAAAATATTCTTTCCTCTAGGCGCTTTTAGGATTGAGGGAAAAACTTCTTTTCCCCTCTGGGAACACCGGGCACTCCCCACGCCACATGAGGTATCGTAAACCTTTTGTACTCACAAAGGGGAGATACTATCTCCCCTTTACTATCTCCAAGATAGTAAGGGTTGCTGACTTTTAGTCTGTAATTATTCGCAAGAAAGAAAGTTTTCAATATTTGGCGCCATGTCTTATCACAATAATTTTTTCTGAATTCTGGTTCCCATTTTTTTTAATAGAATGACTCACAAATTTTCAAATGCATGTTTTGATTTTATGAGTATTATGAATTTTTTAATATGCTCACAAATGTTTCTTTTTAAGTAAATTTTAAAGTTAAAAAAATAACTAACAGTTTTAACTAATATTTCAATAATTTTCTTTAATAAACTTTGCCACCATATAAAAACGTTGGTTTTTATATCGAATTATTCTCTATAAGAGAGGCTCTGTGGGGAAGCATCAACTCAAGCTCGTAACAATACTTTTAAAACACACACATACATTGGAGGTTTTAATGTATTAGAAATGTTATGATTAAAAAAGACTAGTCAAAAAATATGTATACTAGGTCTCTATATTTATATATCATTGTATATTTTATGCTTAATCTAACTTAATGCTTCCTCGGTCTTATATTTGAATGTTATTCTGTGGTATAAGGTTCCTACAATTAGTTTCTGAGATAATCAATATTTATGAGGTAGAATTGTGGTATTGCATTTTAATGTCTCTCACGAAATAAATTTTTACCCAGATAATTGTGTTATACAGTAAACTATTATTTAACGGAAATATTCATTGAGTTAGCATGCAAAACTGAATAATTGAATAAATTGGCTGCCCTCAGTTGTGTTGATAAATCATTAGTTAAGCTATTCTGATTACCTTTCTATATTTTAAATATTTACACTACTAGTCATTAAAATTGCTACACCAGGAAAAAATGTTAATAATAGAATGATATTGATTGGACAAATTTATTATACTGGAAACAACAAGTGAATTTGGAAAACATAGATTCTGGGGAAAAAAAGTACCCAGAATAACCACTTATAGGTGCAATAGCAACTCTTATAAGCATAAACATTGAGTCAGAAATTGGGTGGCATATGTAGATACAGCTACCCATGTAGCTTCAACACGATGGCACAGTTCATTGACTGTAGTGATTGGCGATTGGTGATGAGCCATTCACTCGGCAACCTTTGACCAGGCACTTTCTATTGGTGAGAGATCTAGAGAACATGCTAGCCAAGGCAGCAGCCGAAAATTTTCTGTATCAAGGAAGGTCTGTACAATATCGGCAACATACGGCCATGCATTATTCTCTTGAAGCTCAGCGTTTCGTGGAGCTCGAAAAAAAAAAGTTAGAGCCACGGGCCTTAACACGCCAGAAATGTAACGGACGCTGTTCAAAGTGCCGTCAGTACGAACAAGAGGTGACGGAGATGTGTACCCAATGGCCCTTCCTTACAATTACTCCAAGTGATGGGAAACTATGACGATGTCAAATGCACACTGGCAATGTACGTTCCCTACGAAACTGCCAAACGAGGATGCGACGACTATTATGATGCTGTAAGTAGAACTTGCATTCATCTGAAAAGACAACATGAAGTCATTACAGGGTCCAGGTTTGTCGTTGTTCATAATATTGAAGGCACTCCTGTCTGTGATGTAGCGCCAAAGGTAGCCGTAATTACGGTCGCAGAGCTGATAGTACATGCTGCTGTAAACGTCATCTAACTGTTCGCGTAGACGCTTGTTGCTTTAAAAACGATCCCATTTCTTGACTTAGGGCTCGTGATGTGGCTGAACGATCCATTTAGACCATGCGGGTAACATATCTGTCTTCTCGGCTGTTAGTGATAGCGAGTCGTTGAGATTAAGTTCGACGTTCCGTATAACCCTCTAGAACTTATCGATTCCATATTCTGCGGACAGTCATATGATTTCGACCGACGCGAGCAGAAATACTGCTATAGGATAAACCACAAACTCGGTTGGCTATAATTGAATCTCTATCAAAGTTAGAAACGTACTGGTAACAATTTTACCTTCTTACATGAGGCATCGTAACAACATTTCACCTATCAACAACGTTCAAATGCAATTTGTGTATGAGAAGCTTTCTGGAAAATTTTATCATTTAAACACTTTGTAGGTATCACTATCGACACCTGATTCGCTTTAATACATTGAAAGGCTAATCATTTGCATATCACAGAATCTTTACCTATCAGGTAAATTTCACGTGTGTAGCGTATCGCCTTCTTGGTGTAGAAATTGTAATGCCCTGTAATGTAGCAACCGTGCCTTTGATGGCAGGTCTATCATTATTTAGAATTAGCCGATTCACAACAAATATAATAAAAAATAAATTTGAGCAGTTATCAGAATTTCATTGAAACGAAATATCATAGCCAAGCCGAATAAGCACAAATGGGTGACCAATGCCTTTTCCAAATTACTTTAGCTGCATTGATGGAAAACATGTTCTTATGCAGATATTTGTAACAATGTCTACGAATTTTAACATAAGAAAATTAGCGGACATTTAATTGTGTGTAAGATAATCTCATATTAAAAGTTAAGACGTTCCGATTGCGACTTTGATGTTGTATTTAGAACTATTTATGCAGTTGTCTTTGATTAAAAAATTAAATGACCTCGATAATAAGAATATATTTACACAATGTAAAAACGTTTGCTTACTTAGTTTTAGCGAGTCGTATTTTTCTTACTGAAATGCGTACCATTAAAATTTTGCCTTTGTATTGAATATTTTATGTATGACTTGTGAAGGATGAAGAAAATTATAGAATACATATTTTATACATGTTTTTTTATGTTTTTTGCATAATTTCGTAATTTTACTATATTAATCTGATTACGAGGGAGCTAGAGGAACAGAGCTATTATCTCTTTTGATATATTTCTTTTATTAACTATTTTTTAATTTAAAATACCGTTTCTTTCTCATCATCAAAAAATGTTACGTTTCTACTATTACAAGAAAAACCCTCTTAACTTTTTTCAGTATTACGCAGTAATAGGAAATTTCCCGAAATGGCAGGAGTTCAGTAAAAAAAAATCTTAAAACACTATGAAAATTTTCCAAAATTAGTTTACTGAACATTTCTGATTCATGCTATCCATCGCATTTGTTCGAAATAATAAACATTGAATTAAAGAGTAAAATTAAATTTTATATCTTATGATCTGCTGCTTAGATTCAAACAACTGATTGATAAAACCGACATAGAAGTTAAACAATCAATTAGATATTTTTGGAATAACTTTAATGGAATAATTTTGGAAATATTCCGTTAAAGTTATTATAATCCATTAAATACTTTGGGAATAACTTTTCTTTTTTTTTTTTTTTTTTTTGAATAAGTTTGGAATATGGATGTTGTAGACATTATCGATATTTCCTGGAATGTGTATCGAGGATTGTTCGAAAGGAGTATGGAAGAAATTATGACCGGGGCTAAAAGAGAGCAAGGATATCGACACGAGATAATTCGTTGTTGATATCGACGAAATTGTCAAGCTGGCTAAGGAAACCGGGATGGAGAATATAAATGCGCAGGATACGGGATAATTATTGCAAGTTAATAACAGTAGAAAGATTTTCTACCGACGATGTGAAAAAATTAGTAGAATAACAATGCACGAAGAGGATGCAATTGGCGTTTCTGAAGATGAGGAGCAAAAGGAACTTTCAATCGATGTTTTAAAGATAAATTTAGGTACTGTAGCATTGATCATATATCAGTTTATACAAAATGATTGGAACTCAATAGAATTTCATAGACAAAACGAAGTATCATTGATACGATATATTGCTATTATTGGAAAACTTTTTAGTTATAACTTTTTGAACTTCTCATTTATCACTAAGCAACTTTTTTCCCCTTTTACTGACAATCTTTCTTCCCCTTCTGATTTGTAATAATTCTTATTCACTCTTCCTTTACTCTTACTTTTCTTATTTGTAAACTTTTAATAACAATATCTTGATGGTTGTTTACTTTTCGCAACTAGCTTACTTTTACTTTTCACTTATTTTTAAATTTTATATAAGATCAAAACTATAACTTTTTTAATTAATAACAAAAAGTTCCTTTTATTCTTTAAAATCCATTCGTGTTACCTTGGTGATTAGTGTAGATTACTTTTAGCACTTCATTCACATCGCGATCATACTCTCGAGTGTCAACTCGTTTGCTTACACACTGACTGCCCAGCTCCGAGTCTGATTTTGATCTGAAGGGGTTGTGTAAGAGACATCTTACATTCGCCACCTTAAAAGACCTCTCCACAGGTGGACCTTAAACATTGAATATAGCACTATCAAAAACTTCTTGCTGAACAAAACAGGAAAGAGCTAGCAACATTAGATGACTTCTTCATATAAAAAATATCAAATGAGAAAGAACCTTTCTCATCGTAAACTTAACTTCTTTACTCGAACTTTTTAAGATTTCAATGAATGTTTCATGAATGTTTATATTAGCAATAAATATGTCTAAAATTAATGCAATAAAAAGCATTTAACAATGAATGTTACAAAATAAGACATAAAAGCAAATAAATTTTCGTATTCTTTATTCTGTTTCACGTATCCCCATTTATGTGTTAAGATTACTTCGTTTAATGTTGTTTCGCTTAGCGCTGGAACTTATTAGAATATATCCCCCGCATTAAGAGGAGTCTTACAAAAAACTATTGGCATCATATTTTTGGTAAGCGTGGTTGAAAATTATATATTTATCGTAGTAAACACTAGAGTTGAAAGTCGTAATGGTGATGGTGGAATAATAAAAAAAAATTATTTGGACAAAGCATAGTAAAGGAATTTTAGATCTTCTTTTGCGATGGAAATAGGGCCAATACGTTGTCTTTTATTTCAGTTAGAACCACAAGACAATTTTAACTAGGTCTTAACCCAAGACAAAGTGAATGGCAATTTCAGACTGTTGAAAGTCAGATGATACTTTGAAAATGCCGATGGCATTATGGAATCAAGATTTAGTAAAAACTAGTACAATAATTGTTGCTGCAGCAGTTTGGCTGTGTACAATTTCCTCAAAAGTGGGGAAGTTATAGTGTCATCTTATCAAAGGAGGCGTTAGCCCCTCCACTTTCGCCCACTATATGTTATCTGGTGGTTCAACACACAATAGAAGTGTACAATATGAGGTGGCATTTGAGTTAGGTATACTGAACACCAAGCTCAAACATGTATGATTGCTTTGCAGAAGGTATAAGTGTGTTTTGTAGCATTGTTTCTACCATGAAGTGTTAGGAGAGGGAGAGGCCAGTTCAGGTGTCACTTGACCGAGGCTCAAAATTAAGAGGTCCATCACCAATACCCCTCAGGTTGATTTAATGATTTAATACGACGTTAATAAAACCAATCAATCTTTCTGTCATGAAAGTTCTATTATGTGGTAAAATGCCCTCATAACGATTACTGAAAAGAATTTTAAAACATTTTCTACAATGATAAATATACTGAATGCTTAATTGATTACATTATCAAACTGGCGAAATGAATGAAAATAGCGCTCTACCGATCACTTGCAGATGCTTAAGCGTTTTAGAGTTCATATTAATAAAATTTCTGGATATTTGCAAAATATGAATTGTCTTAACACTTGAAAACTCATATTCTCGATACCCAGCAAGTATTCTTCAATTGCTAATAATACTAATAAGCGTAAATATATGGCTTTCGGTATACGAGTACACCAAAAACTAGAGTTAAACAAATCGTCTAAGAAAACTTTGTCACAACTTATTTTAACCATCATTATACTGTGTTAACTTTTCTTTAGAGCTGCATTTCTTATCAGATTAAGAATATTCTGTTCAATAAATATTTAAGTTTGATTTCTTCGTTACTAGAATGGTAAAACAACTGGATTTGAATGAGGAAACGACTGAAATTATAGAATATTTATTAGGGTAAATATAGTTTTAACGAGGATACCAAATATATACATGAAAGGACTTTAAAGTTCAAGAAAACATCACATTAGCATTCAATGGTTGTAATAATAAAGACCCCAATTATCCGAGTAACGTCTATTTATTTCATGGTGATGAACGCAGCGTGGCTTCAGCCATTCAGACCGAAGTGAAAAAGGCCGACGAGTCAGAAGAGAAAGAATTTTATAATCATTTTTAACAGACCAACAGCACAGTGTCATATAGCAGAGCCGAAGCGAAAAGAGAGTGAATTTTTCATTACGTTTCTTTATATACAAGGGATTTTTTCCTTTAGTTTTTGGGGTATAAGCGTGAGAATTCTTAAGGACTTTAGCTGCAGTCAGAAAATCTAGAGTAGATTATTCTTACATTCTGAATCCGTGGGAATAGCTGACATTACAGGTTTTAAGAGCGCGCGATTGCAAAAAATTAAGTTAAACAGGAATGGTATTAGGAAATAAGAATAAACGCCTTACTTTTAAGTGAGAGAATGGGAAAAATTTGGAAATTAAATTATTATTCAGTGAAACTATTATAAATTAAAGTTAAATCATTACACACACACATATATATATATATATATAACAAAAAAACCGTGCATCAAGAAGGAGTTGTCCGATTGTGATAAAAATTGTTGGATGTGCAGAACATACGTATTAAAAGGAACGATTAAAATTTCAGAACAATTGAATGATTTATTTCAGATATTGGTTTTTACAAATGGAGGAAGTCAATAAGGCGTTGATCCACCTCTGACATGGATGCAAGCTATCACCCGGCGTGGCATAGATTGATAAAGTTCCCGGATGGTATCTGTGGAATTTCGTGTCAAATTGTCTCCAACTGTTCAGCTAAATCGTCAACATTCCGGGATGGTTGCAATCGTCTTCCCATAACGTTCTAAACATACTCTATGGGAGAGAGATCAGACGACCTAGCTGGCCAAGGAAGTGTTGGGAAAACTTTCAGATAATTCATAGCAACACGTGCCGTGTGTGGCAGCATTATCTTGTTAAAAAGTACATCCTGGGTATCACAAAAGGCAAGATAATACAACCGGTCGTAGAATGTCGTCTACGTATCGTTGTGCTGTTAGTGTGCCAGAAATTACTACCAAAAGGGTCCGGCTATCAAAGGAGATCATTCCCTTGACTATAACGCCCTTTTGTGGGCCTGTGTGTTGTGCGATAGTAAGGGCAGGACTCACACGCTACCCTGGACATCTCCAGACACGTCTGCGGTTGTCGTCAGTATACAGTTGGAAAGGTCACTCGTCACTAAAGACTATGTGTCCCCAGTCAGCCCAGTTCCAAATGGATCCAGCTCGACACCACTGTAATCGGATTTGACGGTGTACAGGCGTAAGAAGTAAGCGGCGTAATGGGTGACGCGAGCGTAATTTCCACTCTCTCAGTCGTCTGTCGGCAATCATGTTGGATACAAGTGTGCAGACCTCACGGCGGATTGTTGATAACGACGAATCCGGTGCTGTAATAGCTACTCTGACAATCGCTCTGTTTTCCCGTTCTGTTGTGGTCCTTGGTTTACCTCTGCAGTTTTGGCTTTGATATCTGCCGTTATTGATCCACTCTGTCCATCATCGTCTAATCTCCGCATTGCTTCAACCCAGATGTCAAGTGATTGCTCGATTCGTCCAACCAGCCTCTTTCATTCCGATAACACGATCTCTTTAAAACTCTGACATCTGCACATAATGTGCACGAATCCTTCGACAAAGCGTTATTACAGCCAACGTAAGGTATCCACAGTCGAAATGCAACCGAAATTTTGAGCATCCGATTGAAAATCACTCTTTATATACACCTGCTGAATGGACTTTTCTAATTTGCTGGAGCTCCAAATATCCATTCATTGGACACCAAAGTTTAATCTCTCATTTGCATGTCGGGTAATTCCCACATCTTTGGTAATCTAGTTAAAACTATATTGACACTTGTGATAATCGGTCACTGCCGGGGTTTTGAAAGTGCTGATTAAAGAGCACCTACTGTAATAAGTTTGCAAACATTTGAAAGCTTTAATACATGTGCTTCATTGAAATTTTGGAATATCTTATTTTTATGGAATACATAAAATGCCGCATTTAACCTGAATTAAACAAATATATACGGACTTTAATATCAAGGTATAAACCTGGGTCACTATTTAATTTTCCCGTAAAGTTATAAAACAATTCCTGAACAACAATAATTCAAATAAATTTTCCATTCAATTGCAGATCAATTTTTTTTAAAAGAAACTCATTGGAGTAAGCTGTTATAACTTTAGCAGTTCTGTATATGTAGCTGTTCTGCCAATTATAACTTTCTTCCTCTTCATCTGCCTCGTCCTCTACACAGGGAGGAATGATAGGACTGTTTTCGTAGAATCTACAATATCAGATCATGCACTGCCACACAAGCAAAATAATAGGTTAGAAAAGTATTTTGTTTGAAAAATAATCAAATAGATTATCCAATCATCGCCTAATTTGCATAAATGTGGTTAAAGAACAGCACATTCAAATACACCCCCACCCTTACTACTTTCACTATTACTTGAAAAAAAAAATTTTATTTGTTTCTCTCCGTGATACTAGTTTTTCGGGATCTTACACAGAGCCTTTCACGAATTAAATGAAGCAAATAAGAATAATGAATTTACTAACAAATGTAAACATAATTATATAACCTTGTAACCCTTATATATGCATATTAATCCAATTGCACTATAAAATAATATGAAAAAAAAGAAGCAAATTGATCGAAATATGATTCCAATATAAAATTTGATCCCAAACATTACATTAAAAAATCACACCTAGTTATGTAAAAACGGACCAAACGTACATGTAAAATCTTATAATTATTATCTCAAAATCAATGTTTCTGAATGGTGTTGCGAAAATTTCATTCCTATCCAATATAATTACATCATGCAGCACAAGAAACAATCTACACAATAAAAATTCGAGCATAATAATTGAAATTATTTATAATATAATTTTCTATATAAAACTAAAACACGTCTGTTTTAAAAATGTAATATAAACAGCAGAAAGAAATTTCCTTTAACTGATGCAAAAATGCGCCAAATGTTTGCTAAGGTTACTATAAAACAGTGTCAAATATTGTTTGAAACAAAATACACATGATTATTTAGAAAAATCACCACAAAACATGGATAATATACTTAAACACTAACCTGTTATGAAATTCTAATAACAAGGCATTGAATTAACATATTCTTGCTAACCTTTTTTGCATTTGCTTTCCATAGCAGCCTCCCGTTGTACCGTTCTGGGAGTGATAAATTTTAACTGCTGACAGTAAATTTATACCTGTTCTAAGGCTGCATCCAAATGCGGGACAGAAAGTTTAATGTCTACTCTTTTTCGTAGATGTTTTTTCAAAAGCAAAAAAAAAAAATTATTTTATAAAAATATATAAGAAAAGTCTAAGTACTTCCATCTAATAACGTATACAACATAATGGAGATATCATTATAATCGGAAAAAGAGGTTTGTAAATACTGCAATGCCCCCATAGTAAGCTTTACGGTTGAACTTGTCTATAGGATATAAATAAGTATTTGATAATCATCTTAGATATAATATTTTTTATAATAATGATAACTAATGTTTCAATAATTATAGAATGTTATTAAGTTGCAATAATGATAACATATAAAAAGGGTAACATATAAAAATGATAACATATAAAAAGGTACATCAATTACCTATGCCAGTAATAAAGTTGCTTTCCTTCTGATAATAAATGAAGTTTTTGATGTGTAAAATTTAGACTTAATGAAATTTAAAGTACTACTGGTGCCATTTATTAAACAGAGATCTCAGGGAATACTTGACATTTAGGGGAGAAAAATAACTTTGAATGATTGAGTCGAACCCTGGCACAACCACTCAGGAGCCTGGCCTCATATCCACCTGATATGATATCATATGGTCATGCTATTAGGACGACAGAAATACATATAAATTAGTTTAGTTGAAAACTCGGATTCACTTGACCAGAGTAAAATATTTATATTCATCATTTAGCACCGTTCGTGGACATTACTGCTGTTAGCTTCCACCGTAGTCCGATAAATTCCTTAGATATTCTTAGAGAATTCGTATTGATCTTTGATCAGGCAAGAGATAGGTGAATTCAAAGTTTGAATCTTTATGAATAAGTTTACCCCGTACGTATCAAGAAGCATATAACTATCCTTTTGAGATACTTGTTAGTAAGGGCAATCTTTGTAAATGAGTCATTGTTGTAGCCCTCCCCTCTCACAGATTGGAGAAACATATTGCATTACAGGTCTTATGATGAAAGTGAAGAGCGGAAGGTTGAGCCAGATAATTATTTTATTTTTCTAAATATTAGATTATATAGCAAATTAAATATTTTATTAGCCTTATCGCAGTCATTATCAATATGGAGGGAGGCAGATAGTTAATTTTGTGTTTAAAAACTATTCCACGAGTTTGTATATTTTAATCAAAGTATAGGTTTTCCAAAAAATAAGAAATGTACTAAATTTCTGGATATTGTGACCTTTCATAAATAAACTTTTTGATGCATAAACTTTGATTTTCCGGAGTACTATCTGAGAAACGTATATACACTGTCCAATAAACTACCCTCGTATCCCAGAGGCGTATTGAAAATAAGTCAGTTAATATCAGTTGTTAAGAGATTTTTGTGTTATAAACCTAATTTCTGCGCTCATTAGATCATTTAATTTAATATTCATTAATGGACTACTGTGTAGGAAAGAAAAAGGCACGAGGTTTCTAGTATTCAAGTATTTCAGTTTCAAATCTGGCAATATGATTAACTTTCATTTTTATAAACACATGAATTATGAAATGTTGCTGAACATTTCGTATATCTCATACCGGGAATAACAGTTAATTATTATTCATATGAAGTATTTAAAACTTTTGAGTAGTTCTGAACCGGCAAAACTGTAAAAGTTCTTCCACAGATTTTTTTTTTTAAAATCATAGAAATTATTTTAATCAGTTTATTTTAAATTGATGTTATTTTTACTTGTTGGTTTTCATGATTAATGTAAAGAAAATATCTCTTATTTAAGTGCTGTTTTTCTTTTGACCTTCATTTTGTTCTTTGATCTGTTTGAAAGATATGTCGGGAAATAGGTTTATTAAACATAGTTCTGTTTGCTTAAAGCAATTTAATCATAAATATTCTACATTTATACGAAAAGGACCTAACGGCGAGCTTTTAAAAGGTGTAACTTTTTCCGTGAACGGACATAGAAATATAGCTTTAGTATTTCGTGCATTGAGAGGAGCTTTAAAATTACGATACATCATTCTGGGCTCTGCTGTTACTGGAGGTGTACAGCTGTCTAAGGTAATTTAATTTGGCTTTATAATACTCATTTTTTTAACCATTTTAAATATGCTTCAATACTTATTTGCATTAATAGTCCCTCTTCCCTATATATCTAAATATGAAGACTAATAAAGAGGCATCTCAATATATATTGCCCTGCTGTGGGTACATTTTGCAATAGTATGGGCAGGCTCTGTATGTTACCTTCCAGATATGACTGTATTGATTGTCATGATACAGTTTGGAATAGGATTCATCAGTAAAAATATTCCACTGTTACCACAGTTGCAAGTTAATTGAGCCAAAAGAACCTCTGTAAGCAAGAGAGTTAGTGGCACAACAGTTAACATGGCATTATAGTCTGGGGTGTTATATCCTTTGATAGCTGGATCACTCTATTAATCAATTATGGCTTGTATATAGCACTGCAATATGTAGATAAAAGTATACATCCTGTTGTGTTGGTATTTCTATTATACCACCCTTGGCCTCTTGACAAGATAATGTCTAGCTGCACATGCCACATCTTGCATTGAATTGTCTTCAAGTTTGTTGAAAATTTCTTTGGTTAATTAGAGCAATATGTCTCTTCTCCATAGAAACTGTTTAGAACATGATGGGAAGGCTCTTGAACTATGTTACTAATTTAACATGAAGATAATTTTTGCAAAATATAACAATATAACTCATAACATCATTTTGGAGCCTAGCATCCTAAACAGAGATGGAATGAATGCCTTATTGACTTTCTCACTTCATAATGATTGAGCCCTGTAATAAATCATCTAATTGTTTTGAAATTGTAATAGTTTCTTTTTCTATGCGTGTTCATCCCATCCATCCATTTTCGTTGCAGTCAAATAATCCCTTCATTGTGTGTAAATTTTTATGTTTATAAGTCATCTAATTGTTTTGAAATTGTAATATTTTATTTTTCTATGCATGTTCAGCCCATCCATCCATTTTCGTTGCAGTCAGATAATCCCTTCATTGTGTGTAGATTTTTATGTTTCGTAATGTTCATCAAACACTATACTTACTTTTTTCGATTAGAACATGATTATGTATTCTTTTCTATGTATGTAATAGTAGTTAAAAATAGTTTATTTTTCTATGCACATGTTCGTCCCATCCACCCATTTTTGTCCTTAATAGACAACTCCTTGATGTGTAGATTTCTATATCTCAATGTGCGTGCATCAAACACACTGCTTATATTTTTTGACTTGACAAAAAATATAAGTAGTGTATTTGATGTACACACTAAGACACACTACTTATATTTTTATGTATTTTTTTTCAATGAAAAAATATTAATCACCATAATTATTATCTAATGTAACAAATAGAAACTTTTAGATGCAAAATTCAAGGGATTGTATTAAAAATCATTCCATTTCTATAATTCCTTGATCCAAAATTAATCTTTAATTGATTTAATTTTTAACCTTTTGGAAGGTTTTGTTTTGTTTTGTGCTGTGATTAGCTGAATTTTCCACTGATGTTTTGGTTATATCTCAGATATGAAACATATTGTGTGAAATTTGATTAATAAATTATAGCATGAATGTATAATATATGTTATTGATTAACATAAAGACTTTATGCTACATGCTTAACATTCTTAGTGGATATGTGCTTATTAAGGTACTTAATATTATAAATATATATTACTGAAAATTGTGAATTTTTATGTTTGAAAGCAATTCAAGAATTTGGTTTCAAGGATTGGGATTTCTGTTCTTTTGGATGAACTGTTCTTACATCTGTTCTTGTTCATTTTTATAGAACTATTCTTTAAACCACTTGTTCTTTAGATTTCCCATACAAAATCTTTAAGGTAATCAAATTAATTTAATGCTATCTAATTATTACTTATGTTTACTAAGCACATTTTAGGAAAAACCCAATCGATTGAATTTTCAAGGGGGAAAAAATCATGTTTTTAATTAAACTAATACACTAATTTGAACATTTTCTGATTTCATCAACAGATATTGAAAATAAAGTATGTTTGGTAATTTCTGAGGACGAGTATTTTTTTTTATATATATAGTTACATACTTAAAGTATCGAAACAGTTTGAAATAAATGCTGGTAAAAAAAATTTGAAATTATTTTTATATCATGAAGTGCATTTTGATTGTTAAATAAAAGCACGCAATATTTTAATGGAAAAAAAATTTAAAAATTTGCTACAAATGCATTAATATGCAATGCATAAGATATTGTACTCTTGCTAAAAGACAAAAAATAATTTATAAATATATTTTGTTATAGTTTGCAGTATTTGCAAAAATTAAATTAGTGCCTAAGCTTGTTTTGTTGTTTTCAATGTTTTTAGTGAAAGGAACAAATTAATAAAGGTACACATAAAATATATTAAATGTTTAAATCATATTATTCTTTTATTTCATGTTCTAATACTCAAACATAAAAAGAATTTTCATTAATAAAATTCTTTGTTAATTATTTTTAGATTTGATCAAAATCATTGTAATATATGTTTGATTTTGCATCAATATATACAAACCTGCTGTAACCAAACATCTTCAAGTTAGTTTTACATAATAAGATCTGAAATACACATGTTTGACAACCAAAAACATTTTTTAGGAAAATTAGGAATACATGAGCAAAATTTTTGTACATTATTATGAATACCATATAAATGCTTTTTACACTTTCTTATTTATACTTAATAAAAAATGTAAGAATTTTAGAATTAGTTCATAAATTTAAAAATAAGAAAAATTAGATTAAAAATGAAAAGGACATTTAAATGGGAAAACTATTAAGTTTTTGATAACATTTGGATGTGGATATCGATTATAAAATGGACTTAGTTATCAAAGACTTACCAGTCAGAACCAACCCATTCAGATCGTTTTCGTTTACCCTTATCTTAATTGTTCCTCAACCTTCTCTGATAGGGCTATTAAAAGATCTGTAGGAGACCTGCCAAAACAAGTCTTTTAGCTCCAAGACCTGTTTTACTTGGTCTTTTACCCCATTGCAGAGAGCTCATTTGAAGGAGTATTTCTCCTTCACTCTACACCTGGAGCTATTTGATCTAGTTCTTTCGTACTCATTGCATTCTTATCCCTCGGGGTCTCACCTTCTTCAGGCAAGTACCAGCCTCAAGACCCTGAAGAACTCCAGTGATCCTCCTCTCTCCCACGTGGGGTTTACTGTCTTTGGTAAACATAGAATCCAGAATACCCTGGTGATATTTCTTTGTTTTTGATCCTTCTTCTTGTCAAACAATTTTTTATCTTTTTTTAAATGTTTAGATCACAGTAATACCTTGTTTAATGCAACATAGCCATGTTTGACTCTTGTGCGATTAAACTCCACTCTCACTTACTTATGCTTATTGTTATGGGAAGAATTATTAAGGCTTGCCGCATGTTTGATGGCTCTTTTTGGGAAACTGTGTGGTAGGGGTAAAGCTATGTGACTGTAGCCTTGCTCATCAATAGAAAGATTCAATAGCTGGTAGATAGGTGGGTTTGACAAGCATTTGCTTGCTTCCAGTACCAGGTTTAGCTGCTTAGAGGGGGGGGGGATTGCTAACAATATCTTCAGCAGTGTATAGTCTTCCGTAATATGTTATAGAATGTTATACACCCAGGAAGGCGGAGAGGTAAAAATGACCCTGACTAATTCAAAACAGTAAAGAAGAGGTTTCTAGCTGACCACTGATTTGGGTGCTGCCACTCTTTTAGGTGAACTGATTCAAAAGAACAAGCTGTTCTTTTGATCTCTATCCCTATTCAATTTTTCTGCAGAAATTTCATTATTATGTTATTTCATTAAAATTATTATGGTATATAACTGTTTTATGCTCTTATGTATAAATCACAAGTTTATGTTGTAAAGTCTGTGAATGTTTCATTTTATATTGATTGATAACACTGTAACTGTGATTTAGCTTATTTGTATGAAATAATATATGCATATCTATTTTCTGTTGCCAAGTGAAACAAAATATATTGTAAATCACAATTTTATTTTACCTGTATTTGGGGTGCAGATTAAGACTGATTTTTTGTTATTTGAAATTTTTAATAAAGACAATGTCTATTTGTAGACCAGGGTGAAAAGTATTATTTATAAAAAGTCTAGATTTTAAAATAAAATTTATCTCTAAACTTTTGGTAGTGAAGTATAACTCATGTTAAAAAGTGATCTGAATTAGATTGGTTGTCATAAAATTTTTTATGAAAACAGGAATTTAAAATTTTTAAAAGTATGAAGAAAATTAATAAGATCGAAAAAGCATGCATCAAGAACAACAAGCAAAAATAAATGTTAAGCTGCTCTTTTTATTTTTGATTTTCAAACTACAATTTTCATTGTAAAGTTTATTTTATTGTTTATGTATCAGTTTGGTATTAACTATCTTTTCATTATATTATATTTCTAGAAAGGCTAAATATTTTATAAGATTTATCATTGAAGTCAAAAAATACTTTTGTCACACCTGATGAAAAATTCCTGACAATTTCATGTATATTGCTTTAATTAGTGTAATTAATAAGTGACACACATACATTTTGATGTATATTTTTATTTTACTTTATTTTGAATTAATTATTTAAATATATATTTATGTAGAAATATGATGAATGGAAAGATCAGTTGCCTGATTTTAGTTGGATATCGGATATGATGCCTCCTCCTGAAAAGATTGATTCATACCGAGAAGCATTGATTGACCTCAAAAATCGCATTAATTTGCCTGAAAAAGGATGGTTTAAAAACAACATAGATGCCTTTGCTAGTAGGTTTGATGAGTGGAAGGATCTTTTGAATTCAGACAATCTCTCTGATGGGGATCCTACTACAGATATAGCTGAAGGTAAATATTGATTTTAAAAATTGTCTGAATTGTGCGATTTATTTAGTGTTTTTTGTTTCATCATTTTTTTTTTATTTTAGCTGAATATTTATATTCATATATCTTATCTTTTAAAATACCTTCTATTTTCGATTATTTTACAAATTATATTTATTTAACTTTTTTGTATAAATAGGTAGTTTTTGTTTAAAGTAAGTTAGTTTTATGTTTTTAAAAGATATTAGTACAAAAAAAATGGAATAAAAGCAGCAAAATGTTTAAAGTAATCAAATAATCCATCTGCCTGGTCGTGCAAAAGCTGATATGCTTCTTGATAATGATTATCTTTCCCTCACAATTCAAGAGTTGAAGGAAATGCAAATTGAAGAAGAATCAGATTTCAAATTCCTAGTTGAGACTTTGATAATCAAGAATATGAATGAAGCCTAGTTGCAGCGGTGGATCTAGAGGGTGAGCATAGGGGCACATGTCCTTCTGACATAATTTTACACACAAATTGAATGGGGAAATCTCGCCCAATTGTTTGTATCGAATCATTATAACTGGTTACCAAAATCTTACATTTTTTAGGAATAGGATATTTAGGAACAAAATAAGTAAACTGCATAATTGAGGTTTCTAAAATTACTACAACAATTTTGTTTATTTACTCTGATGAATATGTTTGATGAATCATCATATTTTAATTAGTTATGCTAGGTTTTTAAAGAAATGCCACATGAAATAATCATTTTACTGATGTGAAATTCATGTAAAAATTTGTTTTATCTTTTTGAATGATGAATTATTTCTTTATTTATTTGAAGGCTTGAATATTTGAAAACTAAACCTGTATTGCATTTTCAAGAGATTTTTTTTTAATTAAAGAGTAATATAGAATGAGATGTAATGATCAGGAGAAAAATTAAAGTTATCTGAGCTTTATAGGTTAAACTGATGCAAATAATTAGGGTGAACATAGTGAGGAGGAAAAGCTTTTTTTTTTAATTTTTTTTAATATGCAATAAAAACTTTTGATCATATAAGAATCTTAAGGTGCATATCAAAACTGAGGAGGGAAAGATAGATTTTTCCTTTGTTAATTTACAAATTACTTTTACCTAGTGATATAAAATGGCAGTATTTTTTATTTTTAACATTTGGCCCATACCCTTGGTGTGATTGTAAAAATCCATAATTAGATGGATCTTTTAAATCAAGATAATCACATATACCCTGCAGAACACTAAATAAATGAATAGAAAAAATGTTTAAATACTTCATAATTATTTTTTGGAAATCAGATTCATTCACTTCCACAAAAAATCAAAATAGATACAAGTCCTGTTGTTGCTTTTATGTTACTTTCTAGGTAAGCAATCTGTATTTCATATTATTACAACTATAGATTCACATAAAATTAATTCATCTGTTTATTAAACCATATCAAAATGAATTTTAAAATTGTTTTATAGTATTCTCTTACTTATAGTAATTTATTTATAAAAAACTTCTCAGAATCTTAAATAAAAAAAAATACTTAAAATTTAAAACATAGCAGCTTGCCTTAAAATGGTGTATTAGAATTGTGGAGACCGCTAAGTAAAAGAATATGAAAAAAGTTTTACTAATCTATTTTGTAGATTAGTAAAACTTTTGTATTAATAGGTGTGAGAAATGTGTTTAAGAATCATCATTTTATGAATTTAGATGCATCTATTTCCACAAGTACTCCTGCTCCATTGTTACTAGCTATTATGAAACACATCAAACAAATGTATCTCTTAAGAATTACCTTTCTTCTAGCAATGTGATTAGTATGAGAAAGCAAATTAAAAATATCAGGAAAAAAATGCACTTCATATTCAGATGTCCTCAAGATTTTCTAACACGTAAAAGTTTCAAAAAGATTTTAGATGCAAATATGAAGAATACTCCTCTGATTAGCAAAAAAAAAAAAAAAAAGTTGCATATTCTGAACATGTGCAATTACTGAATTGAGGAGAGAAGGATACATTTTAGGTTGCCATGCAAAACAGCCTTGTTTAACCAAGGAATTGGATTGCCAAATTTTGCGATTTATCACCAACAATTTTTTTCGTCATCAAGGGTGTGGACTAAACAGCATTCCAACTGACATTTTTATATTAACAAATAGTATTTTATGTTCTATTTTTAAAAATTTATACTTTCCCGTTTCTGTATTGTAGTTCAATCATTTTTAAATTTCAAACATTACTAACAATTTTTGTAGTTAGAATTAATCTGCATAGATGTTTCGTGTATTTTTCAATTTATCTTTTATCTTCTGTTCTTAATTTGCATTCAAATTTTAAACTTTGCTTTGGCTTTCTTTTTGAATTTAAAAGTCTTTTGTGCATTACCAGATCTTTTCACATTCTTATAAATTGCTTTGTTGTGTTCCTATTATTTTAAATATTTTTATTTTTAATAGGTTTGTTTGCTAATTTTGGAGCTAATAGTCCATCTTTGCCTTTAGGTCTGTGATTTTTCTTTTTTATTATTTCTTCTCAAAATGTTTTTCCTATTGTCAGTCACTGAATATAAAATTTTTATCATGTCCTTAAAATTGAATTCAGTTCACTATGCTTTCATTTTAGAGAATTAAATTGAACTACAATTCAGAACATTTTAACTAACTGAATAGTGTTTCTTAAATTCTTTACCATATTAAGGTTAATTTTTTAGTTTTAGAATTTGGAATGTTTTTTAAAGCATGGAATTGTATGTTTTAAAAAATTTTTCTATTTAAAATATCAAAAATTATAGTTTTAACTTTATAATTGTATGTTTGCATAAAAAAACTGGATTGCTGATTTTTAAATGCATTCATATTGAACTCTAAACGAATATATATTCTACTTTTAAAGAGAAAAAAACTGCAGTATAATTTATTTTAACCTATGTAATTTTTTTTTTATCAGCTTGTATATAAGCTTCCGATGAAAAAAATTATTTTTTGCTAGATTGAAATTCTACTTGATGAAAAGTTCTTTGTTAAATTATTGGAAATTTTGTTTAATTTTATTTTTATAAATCTCTTCAAGGCAATAGTAGATCTTTCTATTTTTGTAATTTTGCTCATTCGATTTTCAAGGCTTTTTTATGAAAATTTCATTTATTGTCAAATTAATTGCTCCTTGTCAGTCGATTCCAATTTTTGCTTTTTTTTTTCCTTTTATCTTTTTGAAATAATTGAAAATACGGAAAATATTTAAGATGATGTATGATTATTATCATCAATTCATTTTAGAAGTTGGGAGTGTAAAAAAAATTTCAAAAATATTTTCAAGTACTATTGAATATGTTATCACTTTTGGCATTTTGATTCTGCTCTGTATTAAATAAATCATTTTCATCTTTCTTGACTCTTTAATTTTTGTTATGTGCCTATAGCATTTTCTTTTAGAATAAAAATTGGATTTGATGCTGCATATTGATAGCAAATTGTCTCATTTGGTGCTTTGTGTACATCTTTTCTTAGGCATTGTGTATATTTCTGTGCATTTTGGATTTCATCAAAATAGATATTCGTTAAACTTTCATCATCGGTCAATAAAAAAATTCATTTCTCTCTCTCTGTAGCACAAATGAAATGTTTAAGGCCTGAATTGATATGTGTATAGAGAGACAAAGATTAATCTTGATTTCTTATAGGGAAATGGTTCTGTGTTTTGATGTGCAAACATATTGAAATCAGTAAATTACAGGCATTAAGTATTTGATGCTTGGGAAATTATTGTTAGGAAGAGTGGTCAGAGAGCTTTTTGGACCATAATTTTCATTTCTTTCATGTTAAAGAGCTGCAATCACTAAATGATTAGGGTTACCAGCTTCATAGGCTTGATTCCTCCCAAGACCTGACATGAGAAATAATAGGGGCTGCTATTGAAATTTGGAAAAGTGAGGTACTCCAACTGTGGTGTTTGTCATTTGAATGTGTCTCTAAGGTATAAAGTCCATTGTTAAAAATCTATATGTAACTCCAGAGAGATGTTAATTCAAGCCAAATGAATCCTTCCATATAAACTGTATTCCAGATACCTGCTTTTGCTGTCTTGCTGAAGATTAGAATTTTTTCCATATTTATGCTGGAAAAAAAATATGAGTTTTTTTTTACCACCCATGCATTATGAACTCTATTTGACAATGCAACATTTCCTCTAATCATAAATTTAATGTTGGCTCATATTTTTCTCAGTTTAGTCTTGTTAAGTTATATATGTTTTAGTAATATTGGACTTTAAAAAATTTCAGTATTTATCTAGGATCTTTACAAAAGAATGTATCTAATAATGGAAGCTCAGTATGTCAGATTTATTTTTAAAGCATTTAGATTTATATGTTTTGCTATTTTCTTCCCTTTTTTTTGTCTGAACTGTTTTAAATACAGATAAATGTATCATGAATTTGTGATTTTGAATTTTAATGAAACAAATTTTGATATTTATCAAATAACTGAATTAAAATTATTCTAAATAATACATAATAAGATGAAAAGAGTTGTTTTTAAAAAAATGTAGGGTTACTTTGGTAACTAATTAATTATACTAATTAAATTTGAGTAACTAATTTAGTTGGATTTATTCATAAAAAAACTTTTATTCAATAATTGGTTGCTCTGTTGATCCAAATGAGTAACATGAATTTAATTACCATACAGATATTGCTTTACGAACATCTATGTCAGCTACTTCAGCTTCATTTAGAAATTCTAGTGATTCTAGTGTAAATGATGAAAAATCAAGAATAGACAAATTACAAGAAGAACTAATTAATGTTCAAGTAAGTTCTTAAATTATCATAGAAGATTCAAACAAATATATTTCTTATCTTATTCGAACTACTTTGTTATTAAATATTTAAATTCTCCTAGATTAAATATCAAAAAGAAGTAGAGAGATTAGAAAAAGAAAACAAAGAACTAAGGAAACAAGTAATGTTAAAATCTACAAAATCAGAATCATCTAGGAAGATAAAGGTTTGTAATAATTTTTATGCAACATTTTGTCAAAATAGGAATTTTTCTCTTAACTGTTCTTAAAATTAAATTAATTTAATTTTATCCAAAGTTGATTGTTTTTGTTATTCCACTCCAAAAAGCAATTACCATGTGTTTCTGAATATAAGCCAAGAAAGTGTTTTTTTTTTTCATTCAAAAATCAAATCCTGCATATAAACTAGATTGAAAAAGTTTACCTTTAACATTTGAACATGTTACTCTGAGAGCAAAAATGTTGCTAAGCTGGTATAATGGGAGAAATGTTTTCTAATCAAATCATTATAAAGTAAAACTTGAGAGACCAATGAAATAGACATAACTCTACTAACCCCATCTGAACCTATTTCAAGTGTACATTTTAATATTTTTCCATTATCCGCAACTAAAATTCATCAACATCAAATTTTGAATTTTCATGATGACTCAACAAATCAGCAATATAAACATTTTCTAGGATAAAACAACTAATTTTCATTTAAAAATAGATGGTGATTTATTGCTTGTGCATAACTAATGGAAATATGTCTTCATTTTTTGTGAACTTGCAGATCTGTTTTATAAGTTGACCCCCAAAATTTAGCCAAAAAGCTCCAAAAATTTTTGGCTTATACACAGAACTATATGTTGAATTTTCCAGAAAACCATATATCTTTTTTTTGCTTTCAAAATTTTTTAAAGTGTGATCTGTTAAGATATTTGCAAAAGGATTGTTGACATTTTTTATAATGTATCAAATTAATTCTAAAGTGTGCTTCTAAGAAGTATAACTCATGTTATTTATAACAAATGAAATTGAAATTATTTTTTCAGGTCTCTGAAAATGTGTTAATGTTACTTAACTGACCTTTTAATTATTAAGCTATTTTACTTTTTATCTGAATATTTCAGCAAATTAAGAGGTTTTATAATTCTTAAAATTAAATAACTGTATTATGGCAAGAGGAATGAATAAATTGCTAGTAATAATAGATACTGGATAGCTTATTAGTGTTTATTAATTTCCTTTATTTTTGGCCTAAAAGGAATATAAGCATATAAAATAATTCTACTTTGTAATTCTCAATATGCTGCGACTTTTTATGTCACCATCTTTGTAACTCATTGATGTAGTCAAAATAAATCAGGAAAACTACAAGAAAAAAAATTTATGTTAATAATTCTTTTAAAGAATATCATTAAAAATTGTATAATATTTGTTTTTATATTAACAGATGATCAATCTAATTTTTGCTTATTCAAGCTAACAAAATGCAGCTAATGATTATTCTTCTAAAGCTATGTATTAATATTTATCAGAATACTGTTATCATGTAATTCAAGAAAACAATTAAGGTGGAGGTTCTTACTAGGTATGATGAGCCATAAAGCTTGTAATTATACAAAAGCAACTAAGAGAACAAAACAAATTCTCAGATTTTAATTAATATTTTATATGAAATAATACAATTTGGTTTTATATTGTGTTGTAATTCTAACATAGGAGCATTATTGTTAGTGAATGTTAATTTCTTTTTTTTTCTGTTGCAGAAATCTTTAATAGATATGTATTCAGAAGTCTTGGATGAGCTGAGTGATTATGATTCTAGTTATAATACACAAGATCATTTACCTAGGGTAACTTTAAAAAAATACTCTGTATATTTAAAAATTTTATCAATTATACTAAGCATTATTGGATTTTTCATAAACATATACTCTATTCTAAAAAAATCCTCATATTAAAGTATTTTTGAAAAGCAGATATATCTTACTATTGGATCAATTGGAGAATTTGGGCCAATTTTCAGTTGATGGCATAAGCACAAGTCTAAATGTATCAGAAAGATTGAAAACAAATGACATGTACATATTCTATAAGACAGTATTTCAAGCATATTTGAAAAAGTGTTTAGTTATGATATATTAATTGTCAGTTTTATATGCCTTGAATATGGAAACAAAGTGCATACCTGGAATTTAATGCTTTTCTTTTGCCAGTAAGGCAAAAAGGCCACACAAGCAGCAAACAAGACACATGTATATGTCAAAGATGTATAGCTGAAAGAACTGTGCGGAAGTGGTTAGCTAAGTGAAAGTTGGTGATTTCAACCTTGAGGATTAAGAATACCCAAGTAGTTGCTCCATCATAGATTATCAAATTAAAATTGATTGAGAATAATTCACTTGTAAATTAACAGAAATGTTAAAAATATCACAATTCGTAAGCATTTTGTGAAGCTTGGCTTCTTAAACATTTTTGATATATGGTTTTCCTATGATTTAATGGAGAAAAATATGATGGACTGCATTTCCATTTGCAACTTGCTCTATAAACATGTATAGAAAATGTATAGAGGTCTTGGGGGAAAAGCAGAATGAATCACCTATAGCCACCCCAAATGTCAGTCTTCATCCGAAGGTCATGCTCTATGTCTAGTGAGATAGGAAAGAAATCCTGCCTTATGAGCTTTTATCAAACAATAAGACAAGGAATTCAGAAAAATATTATTCTCAATTAGATAAATTAAAGACAGCAATAGAACAAAAACATCCAGATATAGTGTGTTGGAAGAGCATAGCATTTCATAAAGACAATGTATGGTCTTGTGTGTCTTTGACAACTTTACAAAAGGGCTCAATTGGGATGTTCTACCCCATCCACCATTTACCAGACCTCACTCTCTCAGATTTCCATCTATTTTGATAATTACAAAATTCCCTTATTTGAAAAAATTTCAACTCTTTAGTTGAGATTAAAAATAATGTAGAAAAGTTTTTTCCTAAAAAATCCATGAGAGGTTCCAGGAAGGATGGAATGTGAAAGTTGTCTGAAAAATGGAGAAAGGTTATGGAACAGAATAGTATCTCTATATAATTTAATAAATGTGTGTCAAATTTAAATGAGTTGTTTTAATTTTCCTTCAAATCCAGCATTCATTTTACACTCAAACTTTCGGACAACCTAATAGTTTTACTTATGTGAATGATGTTAATGAAGCAATATTTTTAATATGGGCTACAATATTTTCTTTTGGTTTTATTTTTAATTCTTAAATCTATTATTGTAATCTAAATTAATGGAGGCACAGATGGAATGATATAAAAAAAAAAAAAAAAAAATTGGCATTCAGTGCAATTCCTTCTGTATTAAAGTGAAGCTTAGAAACTCACTAAATCACAAGATCAGAAATTA
Organism: Nephila pilipes; assembly: GCA_019974015.1. Lineage (NCBI taxonomy): Eukaryota > Metazoa > Arthropoda > Arachnida > Araneae > Nephilidae > Nephila > Nephila pilipes. The sequence goes on along the minus strand of BMAW01052209.1, from coordinate 18,539 downwards.
AATGCCTTTTTAAATTATGTGCTTCATTAAGATTCTTTAAACATATAGGGTAGATAAAATTTCAAATTTTGAATTATATAATAAAACATCTGCAAATATATTTTCATCCAAGTGAAAAAAAACGATGCAGGACATGAATTGAATATATACTTAAAATGCTATTAAATGACAATACAAGAATTGTGCTGACATGGGCTCCAGATGGAAAGAAAACGAAACATCATGGGCTACATGGCACTGTATGCCTATAGAAGAGAGAAATTCATTTGGATCACTTAGTTCGAAAAGTACAGTGAAGGTAGCATTAGATTGAATCAAATGGTGTACAGCCATTATAGCCTTATGCACCAGCTTAGTGGGATGAGAATTGATGATGATAATCTAAATTAGTTATTAAAATTTAGTGTAATATATAATGCTGATTAAATATATTTCCAATAGTTGTAAATCTTTACCTCTCAAATTGGATTCAGCTAAATTTGATTTTTTTCCCCCTCCTTTAATTTGCAGTATCTTAATTTGTACTTTTGATAAAGGTATTTCCTGTTTATGAAAGTTTTGAAAACCCATTCATAAAATTTATAAGTTAATTATATCAATATTAATGAAATATTAACTGCTGTTAACTTATGCTTATTTTAAACTTATCAAGAAAGTTTTGTGTTGATATCCTGCATTATTCTGATGGAAATAAAAAGGCTTAAAATAATTTTTTATGATTTATCAGCCAGTTAAAAATGCCAGATTGGTGAAGTACTGAATTGTAGAGAGAGTACTATACTTTTGCAATTGAATGATATGATAAAGAAAATTCTTTTATAATAGTTGAAAATGTCATTTTAGTGATATTTAAAGACTACTTTTATAATACTAGAATGAGTTTCTAAATAATTTTAAGTTTTAAAATTCTGGTTGAGTTAGAACAAACTGATTATTTTTTTCGAGGGAGAAGTGGCCAAGTTTGTTTTGAGGGTCGCAAGTTGTGTTCCTTTTCCCTTCCTTGGGAGAAAAATGGAACAACTTTACTAACAGATAATTCAACTTGCACATCTTGCTTCAAAGTTCTGGATAAGAATTAAAAAGAATGTTAGTCATACTTATGAAATTTTTAGTAGTCATATGAGAAGCCAAAGTATTTAAGAATTTTTTTATTTTTTTTTAAGAGTAGAGGGAAAAGTTGGTACTATTATACTGTCAATTAATAGTTCTGAAATCTCATTTAACTTGGAGATATTTTATTCAAGCACATTTAGAGAAGTATTTTAATTTTTTAAATTGAATACTAGAGTAGTGTCTTTTTAATGCAATGACGAATTTCTGAAATTTTTGATTGATATAAAATTGTTTTGAATTACTAATTATTTTATATTTCTTATTGTTATACATTAAAATAAGTTTATATTTTCATGAAATAGCAGTTCATTACAACTATTATTTGAATTATGTTTTTGTAGGTGGTAGTTGTTGGGGATCAAAGTTCTGGCAAAACTAGTGTTTTAGAAATGATTGCACAAGCCCGAATTTTTCCAAGGTAAAGCAAAATTTTTGATTTTATGAAACTTTTTTAAAAATAGAAATAAATTTTTTTTAGTGCTGGTTTAATGAATGTTTGCATGTTAAGTAATGTTTAGAAAATTATTTTAAAATTACATTATTTATATCTAAAAAATAATTTGCTGTAAATCTGCAGATAGTTATTTTGTCAATATATATTGAGTTATTGAACATTTATGTGAATATAAAGGTTTTCCTATTCATCTTTTTTTACGGATATTTTTTAAAATTTTACCTTTTTACAAAAAAAGTTTTGAGCTTTTATGAACTTTTTTTCATCTGTTTGATTGATGTAAAAAATATTGTGTAATCATTTTAAAGTTCAAATTGCATCATAATTTCTATCTTTTTTGATGAATCATACTGATTTTTTGAATTTTCAAAATTTAGTGAGCCTTATATTTTTGTATGATTTAACTTGTGATATATATACTCTGTTGGCTGAAATGGTTGATATTATATATAATTAGAGGTGCTGGTGAAATGATGACAAGAGCACCTGTGAAAGTAACCTTAAGTGAAGGACCTTATCATGTTGCCTGTTTCAAAGATAGCTCCAGAGAATTTGATTTAACCAAAGAAAGTGAAGTAGGTTTAATTATCTATTTTTTTAAAAGGCGCTGGGCTGTTTTATGTATTTATGTACTTTTATTTTTTATTTAATTTTTTTACTTACTTTTGTAAATCAGGAATACAATTTTTCTCCTTTCAGAAAAAGAAGATATTAATTTAAATATTATATTACAAAGTTTCCAGATTTAAGCAAGAAGCTTCCCATTTTTTTTCTCGGTTTCCCCTCTGAACTGCCTTATCTCATATTTCTCCCCTGTTTTTTCCTTTTTTAATTTCTCGATCTTCCCCTGATTGTTGACAACAATCTTCCTGCAGACTCGGATAATGCAATATGCATGTAAGATTTGGTATTGCAGTAAACCAAAGAGCATTAAGTGCAATAGCAAGTCTGTACTTAACTTACACTGAGGCTCATTCTGTATAATGCTGTTAATAGCTTATGTTATAAATTAGTTCTGTTTGCGTAGCCTTGCGTTTGCTACTAGGAATTGTAAAGGTTTAAGATATATTAATTTTGTGAATATGCAAGAATAAATATGTGAATATATTTTTGAATATGCATGTAATTCTTAAAAATTATTTACAGAGATGGTCCTATATATTATTTTGTCAAAAAGGAAGAACATTTGCTATGTTTATTGCACGTTCATCTGATTTCTCTATTTTACTTGTTGGAAGAGCCAATATTATTAAACATATGGGAATGGATAAGCAGAAGTTTAATGCACAATACATTGAAAAATTTAAAAATTTTCTGAGACTAAGATTATAAGTGCTGAATTATGTATTTACAGCATTTTTACTACAGCACAATTTACTGCGAAGTGCTTCTTATCAGGTGCTGCATTATTTTAGAAAATGTCCTGAATAGCAAAAAGGCTCAGAAATATTCTTGTTCAAGTTCAAAAACCACTGCAATTGTTTAAAGAGATGAGCATTGATAGTATATCTAGAGTTATTGCCTGCATGAAAACAGTTCAATTTTGCATATCTACAGATGAAAATTAATAGCTATACTCAACGGTATCTGAACATTGCTTTATTTCTAAATCCCAATTTTTCAGAAATTGAGTTCAGTTTGATTTTTATGCTTACCTTTGAAAGAGACTATTGATTTAAATAACACTGCGAATTATTGAAATTTAAAATGGAAACAAAGTTCCATTGGATAATTTAGCTCATTGTGCAGACAATGCACCAGTTGTAAGTAAGAAAATTGGTAGCAAAGTAAGTATGCTGAAAAAAGAAAATCCAAGTTTACATATTGTGGGGTGTATTTGTCATCTTATAAATTTAACTGCCAAAAAAAAAAAAAGAATTTTCAGCAGCTTTGTTACCAGTAATTGATGAGTATCTTGTTTATATTCATTATTTACTTTGAAAAAAGCTCTAAAAGGAAAAGGAAACTAAGAGGATTTCAGAAGTTGCATAACACTGAAGCTAAGAAAATTTTGCAGCATATTATACATTGGTTATCTCTTGAAATAAATGCTTTTCAAGAATCTCTGACTGATGGAGCCTACTCCTTATATTTTTTAAAAATGTAGTAAATAATCAAAATGTTAAAATAGCATGCTCTTTTAAAAGTTATAAAATACCTAAAGTACATAAAGGTATTTCTATCACTGCTGGAAATATTGTTGGAATATCTAGGCAGTTTTTAAATCTGTAGGAAAAGGTAGTTTCACTGAGAGTTCACTAAAATCTGAAACATAAAGCTGATACAAAGTTATCCTAAAATAGTGAAAAATTAATGTGGGAGGAATGATTGTTCATTTTTATCTTTAGAAATTTACAGAGTTTTTTAATAATCTGTATTCAGTTTTAATAACTTGATATTCTGAATATTATTCTTCAATCGAGGATTTCATTAAATCATGTCTTACAAAAAATAATAGACATGTCTAAAGATATTTTTATCAAAATTTGTTTATCTAGCAGCCATTTTGTCTATGAATTCTGCATTTCAAGTTGATTATAACAAAACAGATAATCAAAAAACTTCTATTGATTATAGGAATAGCAACTAGCTAAATAGTGGAAAAACTTTTAGTGGAAGATAATTAAATATTTTACTTACATGTTTGAAAGTATTTCTGTTATGTATATGATTTCATACTTCACACATAAATCTTCATTTAATAATGCTAAGTCATTTTACATGCTAAAGTCGCAAATATATCTATTCTTCCAAATGCATCCTTTTCTGATTTAAAATTTTTAAAAATAGATTTCCTGTTTTACCTTATGCTTAAAAAATGGCAATGCTGCTGCAATTGATGAATTGAAAGCTCAGTTTTGCTTTTTTTAAATTAGAAGAAATTTTGAAGTTTAAAAGAATTTTAATTTAATAGCAAAAGCAAGCCCATAGAAATTGCTGTGAACAAAATTTTAAACAGACTTTCTTTGAAAGAAATTTAATTCTGCCACTACAATTGTTAACTATTAAGAAAGAGCCTAAAATTATAGTTGTATTGAAAATTTTCATAAGATTATTTATTAACATTTTTGTTTATCAGTATTTTGTATGATATGTATTTAAGTTCTATTTAAATTTCTTGATAGTTATAAATTCTTATTTTTTTTCTCTACTTTTACTACTTAAATAAAGGGTCTTTTTGTCAAGAAAAAAATCTCTTGATTTTGTGTTTCAATAAATCAGCATGTCTGATAATGTAAATCTGTCATTAAATATATTTATTATAAGAAATAATTTATAGGGGGGAAAATGTTGATATAATCAAGGATCAATTAAAATGGAATGTTAGCTAAAAAAATCAACTTGTTCATCTGTGACTGCTTCAAATGCTAAATTTAAAATTCTTTTTCTTGAATCATGATAACTGATTCATATAGTGTTATTAAAATATGAGAGCAGAATGATTTTAAAAAACAATGCTTATTTGTGTAAAAATATTATATAGCATTTTGGATAGTATTTTTAAATCATTTTATTTTAGCAGCTTATCTTTTTTTGTGTTAAAAGTTGGCAGACTTAAGAAGAGAAGTAGAAATTCGAATGAAAAAAAGTGTTGAGGGTGGTAGAACAGTCAGCAATGAGGTAAAGTTTTATTTTTTTTATAAGTTTGCTTTTTTATGGGATGATTTTTATAATTGTTACAAAATGTTATATATCCACTTTTTTTAAAAAAAATTTAGGTTATATCTATGACTGTTAAAGGCCCTGGATTGCAAAGGATGGTTCTAGTTGACTTGCCTGGAGTTATCAGTGTAATTTAATTTTATTAATATTTCTCTTTTTTTAAAAAAAAAAATTCTGGTTCTTGCATTGCTCTATTTATTTTACTTTATTATATGATTTCATTTTTTAAGTTTTAAAAAATTTATTTGAATAGATTTGAAGCATTTTATTTGATGTTACAATTTCAGCCCAATGCCTTTAAACTGATTTTTATTTTTATAGACTGTAACTACTGACATGATGGATGGGACAAGAGAAGCAATACGAGATATGACCCAACTCTATATGAGTAATCCAAATTCTATAATACTTTGTATTCAAGGTAAGTATATATGGATAATTCTACAGGAATTAAAATATTACAAGATGTATTCTAAATAATTTTAATATACCTGATCCGTAATTACAAAGAGGAGGAGGTTTGGAACCCCTACAAAGTTGGTTAAAAAAAGTACCCATTTTTGATGTTAGATCACATTAGCGGCAAATTAGCGTTACCATTATATCCTGCCATCTGTTACTATCAGTGGAGCCTTGATTCATTATACACCTGAAACCTAGCAACAATCAAAACAGTAGATTGATAATGGTGAATCTGCTCCAAGTAAAGCGTAGATTGTCTCATTTATGGGAAAAGTTATTGCGATTATTTTTTTGGGATGTGAAGTGCATGTGTAAATACTTCTTTAGGGCATTACTACAGCAAATTATCATGTTCTCATTCTCAATACCCTATTACCCATTCCTAATACTAATACTTTTTAACCACATTTGTATGAGGCATTTTGTGTTGTGATTTCAATAAATGTGTTACCTATTTAAACATATTTTTTACTTCTTAGCAAAATCCTAATTAGATGCTTTTTGCTCTGGTATTGAAAAACCTGTTAAATTTTAAAAATGGTGTATAATTTGGAATAAAGGAAATTTATCCTTGGAAACTGTTCCAACAAAATCTGAAAATATAACCTTATTTTAAAATTGAAAGAACTGGGTATAAATAATTATTAGTTAAAATACTGCATTTAAGATGTAAATCAAAGATGCAGAAAGCAGATATTTTTATAAGTGAACTTGAAACCTGAATCAAAGATTCCTGGCATTTCAGATTAAAATGGAAGGAAGTATGCTGATAAGCTTTTTCTGTAATTACCTTGTTGAACATCAGTAATATAGTAATTTTTGATTTGTTCTAGATGGATCTGTGGATGCAGAGCGTAGTATTGTTACAGATTTGGTCAGTCAAATGGATCCCCAAGGACGAAGAACAATTTTTGTTCTTACTAAAGTTGACCTTGCTGAACAAAATATGGCAGATCCTTCAAGAGTATGTTATATTATTCTTTAGAATTGTTTTAAAGGAATAGATTCAAATTATTGAAGCTAGATTACGAAAAAAAAAATTCTTGTGAAATGTTTTTTTCATTAATTTTGTGTGTGTGTGTTTCAAATAAATATGTTATGAATGGAATTCTTATGAATTGCTTTTAGAATATTTTGTTTTGTTTACTAATTTTTGAAATATTTATATTAACAATACTATTTAATTCATTTCTAACTTGGATTTCCACAATTGAGTTTGTATTCATGATTAAATTAAAATTAATAGAATATTTTGTTAAAATTATACCTACTAGAATTTTTTAAAAAATTGCAACCTTTTCTGTATTCTATGTATGCTTAATTGCATGTATTTCATCAATTGATGTTTTCATTAATGTTTCAATTATTGCAGCTCAAAAAAATTCTAGATGGCAAGCTGTTTCCCATGAAAGCATTGGGGTATTTTGCTGTTGTCACTGGACGTGGTAAGAACCTTAAAATAGTTAATTAAAAGTCTAAGAAAATGGGCTTATAGGTAGGAAATTATAAAGTAATGTATTTGAGTAGTTGTAATGAAATTTAGTTCATTTAATAATTTTTAACTCAATTTGTTATGTTTTTATGTGTTAAACAATTTTTTTCAATCAGAAATTAATTGTGTATTTTAATTCTAATATTTTGATTTTTTTTTTCCTCTTGCAATTTTACAGGTAGTAAGGATGATAGCATAAATGTGATAAAAAATTATGAAGAAGATTTCTTCAAGAATTCCAAATTGTGCAGGTAAAAATGATTTTAAAAAAATGTTCATTTTCATTGTTCAGTATATAGTAATAAAAAAAAATACACTTGTTTTTAAAACCTAGGTAGGCATATGCATCATATTTTAGGCATTTTTTTGTTTTGTTTTGTTTTATTAACACTTGTGAAATTTCATCCTTTTAAAATAATTATATTTAGTATTAATTGTTTATTTATTTGCTTTTAAACATATTAATTATTTAGGGGTGGTACTCTAAATGCATCTCAGTGCTCAACAAGAAATCTTAGTTTTGCTGTTTCTGATTGTTTTTGGAAGATGGTAAAGGCTTCTGCTGAACAGCAAGCTGATGCATTCAAAGGTACATTTATGCAAAGAATTAAAAATGTGAATTTATTGTTCATTTATTAATGTTAATATTTGTTTTTAATTAATTATAAACTATGCATTGTAAATATTAATAATATTAAATCTTTTTATAAATGTTGTTATTAGTATGCCTGACTTGCTTAATAAATATTTTGAATGAGTGTATGGAATTTTGTAATCATTTGTCACTTAAATATTGCAACTGTTTAAAAATAGTTTAAATTTTTTTTTTAAGTGATGTATTCAAATTTGTTGTAATCTTTATGAAGAGTAATTTTTAAAAATATTTATGTCTTCTTTTATTAGCTGCTCGCTTTAACTTGGAAGCAGAATGGAAAAATAATTTTCCAAGACTGAGAGAATTAGATAGAGTATGTTTATTTTCTTTTAGTCTAATGTTTTAATAATAATCAGTTTGGTGCAAAAATATTTTATTCTGATGTAGCATATATTGTCATAAAATTCATGATTTGTTTTTAAAGCATTTTTTAGTGAAGGCTTAAGAATTACATTATATATGTAAGTGTAAAATGTGTTTTCATCATTAGGATGAACTATTTGAAAAAGCAAGAGGAGAATTGTTGGACGAAATTATCAATTTGAGTCAACTTTCACCTAAACACTGGTTTGTATTTTTTAATTATTTTAATTGTATTTAAATTATATTGAATTTAAAAAATGTCTTTGATTTTTCTTATGCTTATATCAATTATCTTCTGACTGTTTATGTATGCTTGCTTGCTTTTTTTTAAAAAAAATACAATACAATTTTTTAATAAAATCATTGTTAAAGCATTTCAGTTTCTATTGGTATATATATATATATATATATATATATATATATATATATATATATTTGTAAAAAAAATTCTCTCAACACACACATTTCACTCTATTTAAACCAGAAGTCACCAAACTTTTTTGTTCTTTAGACCAACCACTAGCTGATTTTTTTCTGTTTTTCATAGACCCCTTCCTAGAGATTGTTCTTACCAGGCAGGCAGTGTAATTTTTATACTTGAGCGTTCCAAAACAAAATGAACAGAGGGTAAAGTTTCACATGCAGAATGTTCACCAAAATATTAAGGATGAAGCAAAATGTAGGGAAAACGCATGTGGCAAGTGTGAAATTTATCTAACCGAGTGAAAATTTAGAATACACATGTATATTAAATATACTTAATGCATATTTATATGCCTGTTATTTTAATAAGTTTTATGTAAGTGATAGATAAAATCTCTGTGTTCAGTAAAATCTGTGTTAGGTGCATTCTGGCATTTACTAAACACTTAAATTTTGGAGATAACTGCTTAAATGGAATCCAGTCTCATGGACCCTTATTTACATCTCTTGCACCCCAAGTTCTTTATTTTGTTGATATGGGCCCTTTGCAAGTTGGAGTCAACTTGCAAACGATGATTCCATGTAGACCACTTAAGGAACCTATGATTTAAACACATAATACTTTCATTTGAACTGTTGTTAAAATTCGACTAACTTGCAGAAAAATAAAATTATTATGATTTTCATATATTATATGCATTATTGCCTAAATTTGATTAAACTAATCTTTTCACTCTATATAATTATAAATAGGCAATAAACTTTTAAAAGCAGAACAATGATATGTTGTTAATTTGTGAAAGAGAAGATTAAAAATTTAAACAAGGGGGAAGGGAAAGATGTTTTAAATTTTTTTTCTATCTCTAGTAGATAAAGTTAAATGTTGCAAAATATTTTAATCTACTCATAAGCTTAAGTTATTGAACCATTAATGTATGTATTAAATAATAATAGGAATATGATTTAACAATAATAGGGATATTTGAAGTTCAATTAGAAATAAAGAATTCTTCATGAACTGAAATATCTTTAAAAAGATGATATTTATCTTTTCAATATCTTTTTTGAAAGATGTTTATGAACCATTTTGATAATATATATATATATCAGTTAATTTATAACTTATTACTTGAATATTGTTTAAAATTTATTATATACTGTAGTTGATAAGATTTCTTATTTCGGCTTTAGGGAAGAAACTTTATCTAAAGAACTATGGAAAAAGATGTCAGGATATGTTTTTGAAAATATATATGTGCAAGCCTGGCAAGGTGGAAATGCAGGGTAAATTATTTGGAAAAAAAATAACCACTTTATTTTTATGAAGGAGCATGTAAAAGTTCATTGTTATTTTATATTTTAAATGTTGAGAATTATTTTTAAAATTTTATAGGTCATTTAATACAGCTGTTGACATCAAATTGAAGCATTGGGCTGATGAAATGCTTCCCAAAAAATGTGTATCTGTAAGTTTTATTCCTAATTACAATTGTAAAATCATTTATTAATAACCGATTATGACATTTTAAATTACTTGTACAAAATTTAGTACTTTATCATTCTTGTGTTTATTTTCCAAAATTTTACATTAAATTTATTGAATTAAAATCAAAATCTGTTTACTAAGATTGTTTATTTATCAGTGTTTAATTTTAAAGAATCTTTTAAACTGCAGTTGTTAAACACAAAACTATCATTTTAATTTAAAACATTCCCTTAATTTATTGTGAAGAAAAGCATTAAAGCAATTTCTATTGTTGTTTCACTATTAAAAACTGTATTTTTTTTAAAATATACATTTAATATCTATTTAAAGTCGTTTTTAAAAATTTATTTTATTTTCAAACTGAAGCAATTTAAATGCCTTCTCCCCCCTCATAGTTTATTCTATTTTCATCAAAATGTTTAATTAATTTTTAGTAAAATATTTTTTAAAAATTAAAATGATTTGTAAATTAATATTCTTTTGCAATAACTTTTTTGAGTTAAGGTTGGATGGGAAACTTTGCAAGAAGAATTTCGTGTGATATTGGAAAAATCTAAAACATCTAAAGATCATGATGATCTTTTTGACAATCTAAAAACTGCTGTTGTTGAAGATGCCATACGTCACCATTCTTGGGAAGATAAAGCTGTAGATATGCTGGTACATTTTTCAATATTCTATTCCTTTTCTTTTTATAACAACATGAATTTATTATAAAAAATATGTAATACAATAATGATGTTTTTATGTTGTAGGTATTTGTGTATTGTTCTGAAGTAATTACAAATTAGCAGTTTCATTTACATACAATATATATAAATGTAATGAAGTTATTATAAATAAAATTATAATAAAGGTTATTACAAATTTAACCAACTATTTGAAAATCTGATTTCATGACGATTTGACTATATTTTTGTAGGGGGAAACCATCACTAAGTCATTAAAACTTTATCTCTCAGCTTCAATAATATGAATTTATAATTAATTTATTATAAAGGGAAAAAAAAAAGCTGAGATAAGCTGAACTGTAGTATGTTTTCTCTCTCAAATATAATATAAGAATTTTGATTTTTGCGTTAAATTTTTCTTCAAAAATTTCTTGATAAATTGATATTGTAATTGAGTGTTATTTAAGGAAGAATTCTAACTAAAAAATGTTTTTAAAAAACAAATTTTTGAATTGTACATTGATTATATCATTTTAATTATATTTGTCAAATGTATGTACTGAATTTATATATATCCAACCTTTAAAATCTAAATACATTTTGAAAGAGAAAAACAATTTTTTAAGTATTTAATTTTTTTTGTCGTGTATTGAAGAGTATTTTTAAAGTAAAATTTAATAATTATTCGTTTCGCGATTTATTTTTGTACTTGTGTGAATATGATTATGGTTAATTTATGTACAGTAATTAAGATTGTTTGTCATTTTCTATTTCCATTTTTAATTAATAAAAATTTAGCAATTTGATTTATTTTAGCGTATTATTCAACTAAATGCACTTGAAGATAGAGCGGTTCCTGATAAGCAGCAATGGGATTCATCAATAAAATTTTTAGAATCCAGCTTGAAAGAGAGACTTACACAAAGTAAATAACATTTAAAATGATTTGTGTAAAATGTGACAATATGATTTACCATTTTTCAGTTTCATTTAATTTTTGATATGCAATATTTATTTGTAGGGAAAAAATTATTGCTATATATTTGGACTATGGATTTTTCTTTTATTATTTTATAAAATAGTCTTAAGTAAGTTTTTAATTTGAGTTTTACAAATTTGAAACTATAATTTTGTTTTCACAATCATGTAACACTCATTTTCACCAATTAATAGATTTTGCATAATGAAGGTATTTGTTCTTTATTAAAATGTTTTTGATATGGGAAATAAATAGTTACATTGACTTTTAACTGTGTTCTGAGTTTTAGAAATGTTTTAAATTTTGCTCTACATTTGCTTTTCAAATTTGAACTGAAAGTGATGATTAAAGTGATTAAGATATTAAATAACAGATTTTCTTTTTATATTTCATAATTGTTGGCAGTTAAAACATATTGTTGAGGAATAAAATATTTGACTGGTGTATGATATGAAATAAATGAATCTTGGGGATTGTCGCAGAATAATAAGTTATATGGAAATGACATAAACAAGTTAATAATGACAGCAGAATAATCAAAACTAAATAGTATTTTTTATAAATATTGGAATTGTACGATGCTGATAAAATGCTCATTGTTTTTTTTAAGTCCTACTTAGAAGATTTTCTATACATAATTAAGTACACAAATAAGAAAAACATGCCAGAAAAGAAGGAGACCAGTGTCAGACTATCATAGACATATATGCAAGTTTAAAGCTCACCAGCTGCCACAATGTAGGTGAGCAGTAATGCCCTCTCTGTATCATCCTGAAAGTGCCAGTACCATTAGCAGATGGCTGCAAGTTTCTAGATTGCGTGCACAGAGACTATTTTGGAGATTATCCCTGAGATTGCAGCAATGTCTGCAGAAACTGCAATGGTACCATGAAAGAGCAGCTATGCAGAGTGTCAGCGGATCATTTTTATTGATGGTTTTTATGTGGGTCTTTTTAGTGATGGTGTTTTCTTGGGGAGGGGGATAGTGTCATCAGTGTGTGGCAGCTACACAGTGAGTTAAACAAAGGATAATCTATCATTCTTCACATATTCAAATATTAGGGTGTGATGGTATGGGGTGCAATTTTCTATGTGATGTCTTATCGCCATGGCTTTAGTCAGAGCCATTTTGATTACCCAAAAGTATATGGGTGAGGTCCTGCAATCAGTGACCATTCCTTTTGTGAATGTGCATCCTAGCCCTCTATTTCAGAAAGAAAATACTAATGCTGTTACTGTTGCCATTTCATGAGCTTGCCTTGCATCCTTTGACGTTATTCTGTAACAAGCAGCATTGCTAGACCTGTTGCCCTTAGAAAACTAATAGAATGCTATAGGCTGTTCTGTTAAAACTCAATATGTCAAAGTTCAATCTGCAGGGATTGAGGTCAAGTTTATAGTCAAGACACCGTTAAGAGCATCTATGACTCCATGCTACAACATGTGGCAGAATGCATTAGGAATAATAGCTGCCTAATATCCTATTGAGGGTAGTTCTGATTATGTATTTTACTAATAAATTTTGTCATACCCACACTCAGTTTATAACCACTTCTTGTTCTTCATGAGAACTACCTTGATTTCAAATATCATTTCAATCTGACTATCCTGTCCAGATGCAACTTTTTTTTTTTTTTTTTTTTATGAAGAATGTATATGGGCTTATTAGAATTATATAATTTAGTTAATTTCAGTAATTTGAGGGGGAATGATTTAAAAGAAATGATCTTTCATTAAATTTTTTTTCTATGTATATTCATCCCTCTAATATATTTGCTTTTTAATTATTATTTTTTTTAAAGCAAATGCTTACATATATGAAATGGAGGGACCTGGGTTTACTGAAAGATGGCTACATTGGGTTAGTAGAAGTCCTGAGCAACAGTTGTGGTCCAGTATAAAGCATGAAATTGAAAAAATGTTTCAGCTATATGTAAGTTTTTTTTTTGTTTCTTATTTAAGTGTCCATTAAAGTTTTGTTACTGGATAATATGAAATTTCATGCTCTAATTTGATACATTGGCAATACATATATATCTTTTGTATTCTTTCTTAAGAAATTAAGGAGGAAAAACATTTAATATATTCTAGACATTTTTGTTATTGGTGATTATTTTAAATTTATATGAGAAAATGTTAATTTACTCCATCAATGCTAAATACTATTGATTTAATAAATTAAATATGCATTCCTTAATAGAATATTTAATCCTCATTTTTTCCCCCCCATTTTAATTTAGAATCACAGTCCTAATTCGACTTTAACTGCTGATGAATTGACAACAATCAGAAGAAATTTACAATCAGTAGATATTGAGGCTGATTACGACACTGTATGTATTAAATTGATGAACAATTTTATTTATTGTATTATGTACAATATTATTTAATGCACCATTTGTTTTCCTGAATTACTTTTTTTAGCTTCTATCTTTATGTGGAGATTTCTCCCTCCTCTCCCCCCCTCATTTTATTAAATGCTATACTTTATCTTTACAGAAATTATATTTAAAGCTTTCTCATTGTTTAATATGTATTGTGTTTTTGTAAGAAAATTGTTACAATAAATTTAACTATGATGTTATCTATTACATACAATGTTATTTCTTTAAAAAATTATATCAATAAAATGAACTTTTTATCTGAGGAAAGCATGCAAAACTTTTCAGATAATTTTGTCTGAAAAGCTTGACATTGCTTCAAAATGAAACTTTTTACAATGTAATATTCATAGTAAAGATAATTTTTGTTCCAAATCTTCTTTAAACAAATTTTGATTTGTTTATTTTAATTTCAGATTAAGCAAGTTTGGCATCCTCTTCATAGGAAACATTTCTTAGAAAAGTCATTACAGAAAACTTATGATTGTAGAAGAGCCTTTTATCTGTACCACCAAGGTTTAGATTCTGAAGTAAAAATACTTTTTTCTACATTTATATAAAATTTATTTAGCATTAATATGAAATTAAATTTAAACATTTGGTGGCATTCTAATTCTTTTGATTTTACTCTAATTCCAGATTGATTGCAATGATGTAGTTTTATTCTGGAGAATACAGCGAACAATTCAAACAACATCAAATGCATTGAGACAACAAATCATGAATGCTGAAGGTTTTCCCTCTATATTTTTAAAATTTTTGTGTGCTCTAAATCAATTTTCAATTTATTTAGAGAAAGGATAATTTTATTCATAATTAAGATTTTTGTTATTTTATAATATTAGTTAAATATGTTAATTGCAGAATAATGTTTTGAAGGAATACTTTCATATAAGAACAATTTTAGTTTTTATCATCACAGAAATAATGGAATGCTTCAGTGAATTAAATGCTTAAATAATGACACAATTTTATACTTCATTCACAAATGTAAACAATAAGCTCTTCTAACAATATCTTAAGATCTGTGTGTATAACTGCAAATTGAATAACAATAAAATATAAGAAATGTTACATTTTTACATCAATCAAAATATCTCATTTTATTATGATCATTTGTTTTCTAGCACTTCACTCTGTTTATTGTTTTGCAGCTCGGAGACTAGAAAAGGAAGTTAAAGAAGTCTTAGAAGATTATAGCCAAGATATAGATAAAAAGAAAAAGTTATTGACTGGAAGGAGAGTTGTACTAGCTGAAGAATTAAGTAAGCAAGCTTATTTTTACTTCTATTTTGTTATGCTGGTCAAATTATTATTTTTTATTTCTGGTTTAAACACTGACAAACTTGTTATGTGCATGCAAATAGTTGAAGCTCTGTCAGATGATTAATATAATGTTTTTAACTGATAACTTTATTCAAGATTATCAATTAATAGATTCTCACTAATAGCTGTAATGCCAGAGTTACGTTCTATCTCAGAATATTGAAAAATGAATGGTGAAAGGAAAAAAATAGTTCTATAAGTCAGTGATAAGGCAACATATGGTACTGTGAACAATATCCAGTAATAAAATAATTCAACTAAATGTTTTTGTAATATATGCTCATCATTAAGAATTATGTGATATTAGAGTGCATGAAATATTGAAAATACTTAAGAAACAACAGTTAAAATTGTGCAATATATAACATGTCTGCATATAACTGACGAGTTATGATATTGCATGTATGCTAGAACAACGCTTTCAAATCTCCAAAATTTTGATTATCTTCATGATATCCATCTTCTCTTGGATAAGGTTTAGGTTAAAAATATCAAGTGAAATCTTGCAAATGTAGGGCCTTACAATTAAGAGGCAATTCAATTCCCTTTAAAAGTAACAATTGTCGAACAAGATCCAATTGGTAGGGGAGGGGGCCATTTTAACAGTATTATATAGCAAATGTGTTCTCACTCTTGGAGCTGAAAAATAACCCAGTCCTACAATTGATGATTCCATCCTGTAATTCACTACGATGCTTTGTTGTAATTGAACAGAGTTTTGGACCATACCCTGGTTATTATTTTGTAGAATATAGAAGGATCTTTTGCAACTATTGAAAATTTCTGCTACATTACAGTTAAAAAAATTTATGTTAATTGTTACATTATGAGGGAAAGATATTTTGTGTATATGATTACAAATCAGGCATGTCATAGCAAATCATGATATAGTATTTCACATATATCTATGTATCTACTCATTTTAACTTTAGCATGTTATGGATAAGTTTCTAAAAGTTTTCATCAACATTTGTTGCTATTGAAATTGTTTAAAAATGTATATTTGTTTTGCTACATTTCTGAAACAGCACATCCCTACTTTTTTTTACTGGTTTTTTTACATTGGCTATGCAATATATATTTAGCATTAACTTTCAATGTCATCAAAGCAATCAACTATCTGCTTAATAACGCATTTTATTATTAGATTTTACTTGTAACATTTATATTATTTCTGAATTTCATCCTTAAACTCTTTTTTTTTTTTTTAATTCTAAAATGTATGCATAGTTATTTCAAGTTGATATGACTATTGGTTCTATATAGGATTTTAAATACTTTAACTGCAACCACCATTGTATTTTTCAAAATTAAATCATAAAGATTCTTCTTAATTGTCATAAAGTTATTAATACTTAAAAATAATTTGTTTAATCAGTTGTATATTTGCTCTAAAATTTGAAGAATCTCAACAAATTAAGTTGATTTTAAAAATTCAATTTTCTTAACTGCAGTTTTTGTTACGGTTTTGTTACAATATTAAGGGAAAGGGGAGGGTGTTTAAAAATTTCCAGATCTTGTCACTACAAATTGGTGTATCATTTAAATATTGAAAACAAAAATTTTGTGTAAAAAACTCTATAATAATCATTTTTCATCCAATAGAATATTTCAAAAAGATGCAATGAATGTTAAAAATTTTATATCAACATCTAAATTTAAGCCTACACAGTATATAAATTATTATTTAATTATATAATTAAGTAATTGAGGTATTAATAATTTAGCTCACCATTTCAAACTAAAAATAAACTAATACAGTATTTATTTTTTGATAAATTGCCATGTTTTTCCTCTTTCACTCATTTTTTTAGAAATAATCGTTTGTGAGTAGTTGTAGTTTTAAAAAATTTTCTTTCTCAGATTTGTTGTTGACATTGTTTAAAAGATTAAATTTGATTCTAAGGTTGATTTAAATGTAACAAAAATGGAAGCAACATCATAGTACCAATTATTCATGTTTATTGAATAAATTTGTGTTCAGTTTTATTGTAGATTCTTTTAATTAAAATTGGAAATGTTACAGTGAGTAACTATTTTTATTACTGAAATTTTTATTTTATTCATGATGGTGTCTATCGCATATGTCCAAAAAAATGTCATTTCTTTGTATCACTCTAGGCAAAAAGAATGAGGTGCTCTTGCACATAAGCATAATTTCACAAAAAACAAAATACATTAAAATACATTTTAAATGAAAATAATTTAATTTTTTAAATTTAAATAGATAGTATAATTATTCCTTTGCTGATAGAGTTTCATTATTCCAAATTTTTTTTCTGAGATTTTATTGAGGTATGAATAGCAACTGAAAGACTCATTAATATTAAAAGTGTAAAAAAAATGTTTAACTGTGCTTATTTATATACTCTAATGGATCTACTACACATGCTGTATATTCTACTTTTGATAAATATCTTTTTCTCTTCATTGCATCTTAATAGATCTATACAAATTAATTGAAAAAAGATTGATTTGAATACTGAAATAGGAAGAAGAAAAAGAAAAAAAAATCCCCAAATGGAATCTGAAGAAAAACATATGACTAAAGCATTGTCATCTTGAAAAGCATGAGGTAGTAAATTGAAAGAGCCACAGATACGTTGTTTACTTTAGCTTCTTCTCAACTTTAAGCTGCTAGGAATAAGCTGTTAACAGTCATGAGAAAAAAAAATTCTAAATTGTATATTAAGACCGATTTAATGGATATAGTGCACAATCTGTTGGATTTAAAAATATTTGAATTTTGTTCAATTTTGCCATATCAGCCATCTTTATGAGGGAAATTTCTTCTATATCACCAATGTGACATCTGCCTTCTAGGGTGAATTTCTACCATATTGTATTTGTGATAAAATATGGTAGAAGGGGGTTGAGGAAATTTTACGAAATCATTTAATACTTATGTAATATGTATATTTTAAAATATAAGCGTTTAATCATTACATCAGAAGTGCTGATTTGTAGCTTTAAGCAAATTCTTTGTATGATTTTGTTGGTAATTTTCATTATATTATTTTTTTAAAAAAAAAATTTCTCCCATATTTTAGAACGAGTTCGACATATTCAAG
>BMAW01052191.1:55172-75986 GCA_019974015.1 Nephila pilipes | reverse complement strand
TATATATATATATATATATATATATATATATATATATATATATATAAACACTGTAGCCTGAAATTTTATACAATCTTTGGATATTCATATGGTATACTTCGGTTCCGTTTTTATCGAAATTCTCGTCAAAGTTTTTAAAATGTATGATTTGAGATTAAAAATTAAAATTTGCCTTCTCTGCAAATATACTGATTAGAAATTAAGAATCTGTGTATGTCAGTATACTCTATAGTAGACAGATTGTTTATAACACTTCCTGTGTGATATTATAATCTATTTTCTACAAATAATTGGTTTGATTAAATTTTTAAAATTATTTCTTCTTCGTAAAATAATTATTACCATTCCTTTTGTTATTGGCAAAATAATTAGAATTCTTTTTCGAATAATCATCTTAAATAAATATTATTTTTAAAAGTGGGAAAATATTGTTTGAAAAAAGTAATTTTCAATTTTGGCAACAGTTTTCTCTTTTGTTTCGGCAAAAACAAACTTTTAGTGACCTGGTTAAGGCTCCCGTCTACCCGCCATTTTGATTTCGCGGGCGTAATGTTAATCCTATGGAATTACGACTTTAATTCTCACAACTTTACTATTCGACCTATTTGAATGCAATAAAGTGCATCTGAGAGAGCAAAAAATAATGAATGCTTCTGTGGAATTACTTTTTTCCTCCGATTTCTAAAAATATTTTTATCCCTATTTTAATGATTCGTTTACTTGTTTTCTGGTCTTTAAAAAATGTTTTTAAAAATCGGAGGAAAAAAGTAATTCCACAGAAGCATTCATTATTTTTTGCTCTTTCAGATGCACTTAATTGCATTCAAATAGATCAAATAATAAAGATGTGAGAATTAAAGTCAAAATTCCATAGGATTAACATTGCGTCCACGAAATCAAAATGGCGGGTAGACGGGAACCTTAAACGGATCGTTTGTACATTATTATTATTATTGCTGTGAAAAATTACATTTAATGTTCATTATAATGGTATAGATGCGTTTGAGGTATGCCAAATTTCTGTCCAAATCTTAGTGTAAAAGTTCGCAAAAATAATTTCTTCCTTGGTATCCGGCAACCTAATAATTCTCTTTCGCAGCCGGCAATCCTTTATTTTGCTCCTCCCACACGCTCCACGTTTTTATCTCAAAATCTATTAAAATTGATATAATGTATTAAAAGTATTTTAAATCTAATTAAATTAATTATATAAATATTGATATTATTTCTTGATGGGAAGAGTAATGAAATAACTTTTTAGCTGTTATGGCTTTCTTTTTTAAAAAGATTTTATGGTTTTTCAGTACTTCATCTTCATGTCATATTTCCAGCTTCAAATTTTTTTAGTGTCTTTTTATGAATTTTTTCTGCGCCCTTCTCTCTCATACACACATTCATTTTTTATTAATTATTTTTCTTATGAACTAAAATTTTCTGAATTCGGTTAAAATGCAGTTTAGCCCCACCACTTGGCATGATATAAAGAATGGCCAAATTAGCGTTTTTATGTGTATACGTCGATGAGTCTGCTGTAGAGTTCGCTGCGTAAACAAGGATTGTTACATTTAGTTAATCATCGCCAAAAATCTTAAATCGCTAAGTGGTGGAGCTAAACTGCCTTTGAACTCCCTGAATTCTCTCTCTCTCTCTTTTAAAAAAAAACATTTTAGTACTTATTTAATATAAAGAGCCTCGTAAAAATGTAAGTACATTAACTAATTTTATATCCATGATTATAAACAATACATGCGTAGATTCTAACATGTTTTTAGTTTTTCAGTTGTAATACTTATTTCGTTTTAAGAAAATGCGTATTTTTTAAATTTTAAATTATTACTTGTTTTAAAATTTTCTTTTTTGAAACTCATCATTAACCCGAAACTCGAAAGGGATATTATTTAAAAATGGAGAATTAATTTAAAATTCCATTGAATCAACATTCTTAAAAATGCGGAAAGTGCTTGTCTTGCTTTACATCCATCTTAAGGACTTTTGGAGTTATGGTCTCTGTTAAAGTGGCGTCCCACGATGATTTGCCAACCGAAAGTCTCTCTCTCTCTCTCAGACTCACACATATATATGTATAAGGCGGCCACCCTTAATAAAATGTGTTTCCTATATGGCTCGCCGGAATGAAATGTGTTTTTACTATATATATATATATATATATATATAGTTATTAATACTAATTAAATACTTTTTTAGTTATTCAAAATCATATTAAAACATAAAATAAAACCTCTAAAAACAAACACGAAACACTTATTAAATCTAAAAAACCTACAAATGTTACATAATTAAATAAAAAAAAATGCATCAAATTCTCTAAATAAACGTACAAAAATAAAAAAAAAAAATTATACTAACTTAAAAACATACGAAAAAATCAGAGTTGTTCAATATGATAAAGCTGATTATAAGTATAATGTGTTTGCTCTATCCATCCTACAATTCTCCAGGCTTCTGAATCGGTTCAATGTCTTCGTTGAGATCATCGAAACAACACACTTATTGAATGTCGATCATTCTTTTCCGCTTTGTCTTTCGTTAAGTTGAAATGCAAATTTCATTCGCTGCCGCTAAAGCGTCGTTTTTTGACGTCACTCAAAATTTGCATACTCCAAAGTTTGAAAAAGAGAAAAATTTATCATTTTGCTCTTTTTCCATTTTCTGCAAAAAAAAAAAAAAAAAAAAAAAAAATTCGCTTATATCGTTATTTTATATAAGACTTAAAATATCCTTTAATTGTTTTGCGCAGTGTATATTCAATTTATAATATTGAATATGAACTAAATATATTCAATGTAATTAAATTGAAGCAAACGATAAGAATTTGAAAAGTAATCAAGTACGCCAAAAGTGATCCATCTAAAACAATAGCCATTTGGGAGGCTAATATTATACCGAAAAAAAGATAAAGTTTACAGAAATATAAATTGCATTGAATAAATTTAATAATTATATATATATATATATATATATATATATATATATATATATATATCCTTAATTAAAAATTACAATTTAATTAAGTACAAAACTGCCCAAAAATAGCACGTCACAAGAGAAATAAATAATGAATAACTAAAAATGTAGGTAACGTAACGTAAATATTATCCCTATACCCTGGAACGGGAAATGTATATTTCTCGCGGTTTTATTTATCCAACCATCACATTTCAGTAATTAGTTATCAGATAAGATATAAAACAAAAATAATTATGGAATTACATAGTAGCAAAAAAGAAAAATAAATAAACAAGTATTTTAGAACTAAAGAAAAATAGCCATAAAAAAAATCGGAAACCACTAGTACACATTTAAAAAAACATTTTAGTATTGCAGTGGTCATCTGTGTTCAATATACTAGCTCTATAAACGTTTTCATAATCGCCAAACTATTGAATGTACAAAATTAAAATATTTTCTAAAAAGCACATTCCCTCCCCCAAAAAAATTATTTAAGTATTTTTTTTAAGTTGAATAAATTATGCAATGAAAAAATTTACTTAAAACTATAAAAC
The DNA here is from genome assembly GCA_019974015.1 of Nephila pilipes. Lineage (NCBI taxonomy): Eukaryota > Metazoa > Arthropoda > Arachnida > Araneae > Nephilidae > Nephila > Nephila pilipes. Next base: position 72,462 of record BMAW01052191.1, on the reverse strand, counting down.
AAGACTTTTAATATAAAAACTTCGTGTCTCCATCTGTTGACCAAAATTAAAAATAAAATAATTTCTTTTTAGCAAAACCAAGACAATAAACAAATATTAAAGAAGAAAACTATCATAAAAATAGGCAAAAATATGCCAATATATATATATATATATATATATATATATATATATATATATAAATCTTTTATTGCCTGTGATAGATGAACAATCTGTCCAGAGGTATTTCTATATTTTCTAAGCCTAGCCTCTCTGATACTCGGAAAGAATTTTCTTAATTTCCAGTATAAAATTAAGGCGATTTAAAATCAATCTTTCGGTTAGCTTACACATAGCAGTCATCAGTGATATCAGTCGAGAGCTATTTAAATGTTGTGGGTCTTTTTTAGGTTTCAAAATCAGAATCATCTCTGCTTTCCTCCAGGAATTTGGTAAGTCTGTCTTCCAGGTAAAGTTTGTAAGTTCTAATTAGTTAGTTTTTTTTTTTTTTTTTTTTTTTTTTTGCCAAAAGCACAAGGTAAAAAAGAAATTCAGGTAATATGCCGTCAGGACCTGGGCTCTTTCCTTTAATATGGTCTTTCAAACCAACATTCAGTTCTACCTCGGTGAAGTCATTATTAAAAAGGGAATAAAACACAGAGGTTTCAGGGAGCGCTGGTGGAGTGAGTTCACTATTTTTAATTTTCTGACTGAGACGAAAATTTTAAATTTTTGCATAATGTTTGCAAAAAGCTGTAGCCTTTTCTCCAGCTGTGGCGATTGATTTTGCTCCAACTTTTATAGGTTCATTTTTCAACTTTTATAGTTTTTTCTCGCTTTTCTTCTGGCGTCGTCTCTGTTCTTCTTTAATACTTGTAGGTTAGAGTTCCAAAAAGGAAAATATATCTTTACTCATTCTCTTGGGATGCAGCTAGAAGCACATCTAAGTAATGTTTATGTGAAATTATGTGCAGATTTATCGATGCTTGAATCAAAAGAAAGGTCTTCAGCTGGTTAAGTCAGTCAGTTTTCAAAAAGTAAGTTAGATGAGCAATATCCAAATGAATTGTTCTGAATCACTATGGTTACCATAAACTACCTCATTGTAAGGTTATCAGTGAAAAAATTCGTCGGGGGTGAGGAAAACCCCTCCTTCTTTTACTGGTTTTACAGCTTGAAAGTATCATATTATCCTCTTTCCCCCCAAAGCTTCAAACTACTTGTGTTAACTACCCTCTGTAAGGGGAGAGGATTGTCAAAGAGACATTCATTCTTGGTCCGTTGAGGTCCCAAGTCGTTTTCTTAGCGTGGAGAAGAAGTTAAGAGAGGGATGTGCTATCTCAAGTGCCATCGTAGTCACTTTTCCGAAGTTAATTGCGAAGTCATTTGCCAAAAGCCCTAATGTTACTTTTACATACGACGTTAATAAAAAATCAATCAAATTATTTAATGAAGAAAAAAATTAACAATTTCTTATTTACATCAATCATATTTGCTTATTCTTTGGAAGAAGGCAAAAATAAAAAATATTTATTTAAAATTCTAAACGAGCTCAGTGGGGAACTGGGGCTTCACTTAGAAAGTGTTGTTCGTAACATTAGAAAAAAAAAAAAAAATTTCAATATTTTAATGTAAAAAGAAACTTAAAGATGATAAGGACAAAGCATGATTAAAGCTTCATACCATTGAAAAAGATAAGTGCCACCTTAATGTTCAAATATATTTTTTTCTAAATGTATTATAACAATATTATATTTTCTAAAACTAACTACTAAGGCAATAAAACTAAAAGAAGAGAACTCCAATAATTTATATTGAACCAATTTTCGTAGGTGAGGGGGGCGTTTTTTTAAAAATAAATTTGAATGAAAATGATCCATAGATATTTCTCAATTACTTATACTTTATCGCTGCATGACATTTTGAAATAAAGAGGAGTTACTCATAAATTTCAACTAAGTTTAATTTCAGGGAATGATTATGATTAATAGAATACGTAGTTCTATCGTAATATTTCCATTTAGTAGAAATAAAATTTAAGTATACTATTAGTTTAGTTTTAACACGATAAGAATTTAAAATTTTGTACTACAAAATTAATTCTAATTAAATATATTTATGTAAACTGTTAATTAATCATTATTTTGATTGTTTTCATAATTTAAATTTTGTCATCTTCGAAAGTAATGTACAGCAACATTTCTGTTGATAGATGCTTGGCTACTCTCCTTACATTCTTTTTAATATTTTTATTTTACTCACTGTAACTTTTCCTTAGTTGTTTAATTCTTATTCTTAATTATTAGTACCATCAATGGCATTTACCTTATAAAAATAAATGAGAGAGAAAGAGAAGTTTACATATATATACATATATATATATATATATATATATATATATATATATATATATATATATTTCTTTATCTTTAACACTTATAATAGTTTTCTCTTCCTTTAAAATTACTTTCCACAAGTAGAAAGTTTCTTTTATTATTTAAGCATATTTCTTTCTGTCACCCCCCTTTCCCCCTTAAGAAAACTGTGTCTCAAATGCAATAAATCTGAAAGTCCTTTCAACTTTAAAACTGTTACATTCCATCGCGTCCTACCATTTCCTGTATTGACCATAGCACCTTAGAGACATATTTATCGTCGTAAATTTCAGACAATACATCATGCCAGACATCTTGAAACACTCACCGCCATCTATGGGTGTTATTTATTTATTTTTTCCACCGATAACCGTCTTAAGGGAAGATATGCCTTTCTCAGAAATAACGCAGCCAAGAAACAAATTTCAAGAACCCCAAATTCGTATGCTTCGATATTTAGAAACAAATTCCTTTTATTCAAACGGTGAAAAAAAATCCTTCAAATCTTGCAAATGGCTTTATAAATCAGTAGAGGCAACCAGAACGTCGTTTATTAAAGAAGTTAAATTAATCTTCTTAACATACCATTAATAAAATGTTGAAATGTTTGAGCTACATTTTTAAGACAAACGCCTCATGCGAAAACTAAAATAACAGATTGGTGTTGTTTGTACTTTTTTATGGGTTTCTTCGTCCTTTAATGACACCTGAAAGTATGTCCCGAAGAAGACTTGCGATTTACAGAACATTTTCCCATATAATGCATGATTAAATTCTTGAATTTGACACAAGGGGTGAATATCTATTTTACTTACAGAGTTTCACCTAGGAAGTCACCAAAAATGTGGAATGTACAATCTTTCTTTGGCACCGTAATAAATCGTGGTAGACCATAGACTTTTAGTTCTCCTAATACCTTGACCACTAGGCTATTGTAACCACATGAAATATTACTACTCACGTGCGATTTTTGCCCCAAAATACCCTCCACATCAATCAGGGATTCACAGTCTCCTAGCGGTATTTTCTGAGTGAGTGTGAATGAGTGAAAATAGAAGGTTTACGGAACAAGAGTACAATTTGGAACATAGATCCTAATCTACCTATGCTTTGCCAAGCACTGTTCATCCGCGATTTAGACGTTTGAAAAAAAAATTGAAAAAGTTAATTGAAGCTACATTTTTTGAATTAAATATCCACTGACAAAGACAAAGAAAGAGGTATAAACTTACTAAAAACGTATAAAGCGACGTATAATCAATTTCTTTGGGGAGGTTAATCGAAACCCTACATGTTAAGACTCCAGTTTCTCAGATTAGGTTAAATGTGAATATATCTCAGCAGGGAAAAGCAACTGAAGAAGTCTGAATACAAACTTTGTTAAAATCTAAGCAATTATAAACGAAATCTTCTCTCAATACAACACACATTTGCATGCAAAAAAAAAAAAAAAAAAAAAAAAAAACCATCCATATCTTTATGTAAATGCAGGTAAACGAAAGCGTAAACAAGAGCGAAATTAACAGATAATGAATATAAACAGATCTCTCGTACCGCTATACTGACTACTATACTGATTGTCATGATGTTTCAGTTTAAAAATTTACATAATATGGTGATTTTTACAAAAGCACCACCAAAGATTTTTTTAGAAAGGTATTGTGATTTGCAGAGTTACATTTGGTGTTTCTTGATTTGGAAAACATGGGTCAGCTTCCCTATCATGCTTTATGGTCTCAGGAGCCTTAAAATTAATACAATAATTTTCCTCTAATTTTTCTACGGCTTAATCCGTAGTTCTATGAAGGCCTTCGCCTTTTAAGCATCATGACTAAAGCTTACAGTCTTTAGAGCTACAGCTAAAAAGATGACACTGGCATAAAATGTTCTCATAATAAGAATTCACCTTTTATTATCGAGTATCGAAATCTGTTAATTTTATAAATATCATGAAAGTTTCAGTTGTGATTAATTTGGCACTCGAATATATTGGAAGAGTTAATTTTGCTTTTAACTTTGTAAGCTGGGTAACATTTTTAATAATGAAACTTAGATTGTGGTTGATTCTTGGGTGATATTTTCAGTTTCAGTGTCTTTTAGAATTATCTTATCAACTACCTTAATGAAATATCATACATTTTTGTGTTTATATTAATAAAAGGGAATGATGTTAGAGTAGTACTTTGATGTAATATATTAGAATACAGTAAATGCAATACAGAACTTCTATGTATTTGTATTTATAGACACGAAATTAAAATTTTGTGAAGTCTTGATGATTCAAAAATTTATCATTTATGATAGATCCCAGCCAACACAACATGCCAAAAATCTTGCGATACTCAACACCCTCTATGGGGGTAAAATAAGTTTTTTTATTCCCCTAGAACCGCCTTAAGATTGTTTCTTTTTTTTAAAAAAAAAAAAAATGCTTTTTTTTTACTGAGAGTTTTAATGGTAATCTAGTAATACCTGTATTCAAATCCGATTCATATTCTAAGACCATATTTGAATTTTGTTCCATTTCATGATTCATTTCCCGCTTTTTAACCGGTCATGGTCCCTTCGTTTGTTACATATATCGTTTTAATTTGAAAAGTACAAACTTATGTTCTGGCAACTCTGTTACAGATTTGTAGCTCTGAAGCCTTTTAGTTGTGCTCGGTGTCCTTGAGAATTCTGTCAATAGTCATCGCGTTGCTTTTAAATGACTGAATCCAGATGTATATGTATACAAAGGGCTTTAAACACCCCATTTAATTTGCTCGGTGTAAATATTCTACACCTTTACGAATACCTGTTTTTAGAAATGCCAAAAATAAATGATATAAGGCCATTTTTAGTTTTAATTGTCGTATGTATACAAGATTTTCGGATTTAGGGTGTTAAGTACGGCAATAATAAACAATAAGAAATTTTAAATAATTATAGAAAGATATTCATAAATTCAAACAATTTACGTGAAAGATATAAAATGAATTAAATTAAGGGTAATGTAAATAAATATATATTACTCAAAAAAAATTAATAATAAAAATCAACTGACTGCTTTAATGAAATGAATGAAAAAAAAATTTATAACAACAGTACTATTCCTTTAAATAATTTAGTCCGAAGAAAAGTGTTAGCATATATTATTTCTTAGTATTTAACATCAAAAAATATTTTAGGGAATATACTAAATTACTTTTTATTAAATTGAACGTGGAGTGTGTGGTGGTAGAATTTTAAAACGTATGATGATTTTAAAATCCAAACAATTGATGCGTAATTTTGTTGATAAATGAATCACAAAAATAAATATATTGTAAAAGAAATTTTCTTTGTAGTTCGAAGAAAATAAGAGAAAAATAGCTTCAAATAGTCTAATGATTTTTTTATTATTTTTGAAGTTTAATTTTCATACTTATCTGACTCGAGAAGTCGCAATATCTCAGAAACTATTCGTTAGGGAATCGTGATTCGTCTCGAGACGTTATTAGAAAGCAATGTTGTAGGGAGGGAAAGGTGAATTTCTCATACATACTCAATGTGTTTAGATGATATTATTTCCCTTAATTATTCGCTATTCACTCTTGACTATCTCATTGTTACTCTGATGCTATGCTTAATCCGTTACAAATATGTGGAATATATTTATCCATTTTAATTGGGGAACTGGGATTCTCCTTTTCATTTGAATTATTTTGCTCTCATCATTAAAACTTGAAAACTATTCGGTTCAGTTTATTAAAAACCTGATAAGATCAATAAGCATTTATAACTAAGCGGTATTGCAATATGAATTTATTCTCTAGTATTTCTGGAGTAATCTAATAAGATATTCGTCTCCGGTTAATTATATTGCGCTCTTTTAAAAATTTATTTTGAGAAGATTTTTACGAAAACATTATCTGTCGGCAAAAGTAATACCAAACTGTAAATGAAATACATTATTCCCTAATAGCATTTTCTTAAAATATTAAATGCAGTAATGATAAAAGAACTTTACAAAAATACCCATTTACTACTCAAATAGACAATGACAGCCCACCTAGCGTTAAAATCTTTCAGAAAATGGTGAATTAAAAATAGAAAAAAGAGTTTAGTAGAAAGGTGTGTTTGATGATACAGGCATACAGAAAACCAAGTTAACGCGTTTGATTAAGTATTGCCTGTTGAGAGCTATTCATCACAGTTATGGAGTATTGAGGCTAATTTAGAAAGGTCAAGCAAATTATAAGCATCTAGTAGAAAAATATAGATGAAAAGGTGTGTTTCGAATTGCCTGTACAAAAGGGACTGAAAAATTTGAAGGAGTCATCAAAATCTGTTATTGAGATAACAATTGGAAAAAAAAATAAATTCAATTCAAAATTAAAAACTAAATGTAAGATAATTTTTGAAAATGAATCAAATTTTAATTCCGAAATGAAAGTTAAATTTCCATTGCTATTTTTCAATATTTAGAGAAATTACTTTCAATGTAAGAAACTGCTCCATTTTGAAAATTTAAAAAGTGAAAATACTTTTTATTTGATCTTATCCATAATAATATATTGAAAAAAAAAAGGATTTATTTTCATCTTAATTTGTTTCTCATTTTTTTGAAATATCCAATGGATTACATTTACTTGGTTGAAAATGAAAAAAGTGTTCTTGAAACGTTAGAGTGAAAAATTTAGGAAATATTACGCTCCTCTCTTACGTTTTCTAGCACAGTCTCAAACATAGTACCTAAGCACAGTCTCAAAATTCCCTTTTTTCAACATTAATACAACTAATAATGAAAATGAAGCACAATTGACGAACAATATGAGTAATAAATGAAAAATCAGAAATGTATATGTAGTAGTTACAGTAATAAGACCGGATATTATTAATAAAAAAAGGCGATTATAATTAATAAACACGTCTTTTTGTAAATGTGAAAAACAAAAAGCATTAACCACTTTAACAAGTAATTAATAATTACCAAGGAAGTTTGGTCTCAATACGATTAATTAGGCCTAATTTATTGAAACTTCAATCATAATATAATAATTGTTTTGTTTCCATATTTTGTTATAATGAATCTGTAGTAGCTATTGTGCTCATGTTTATTTGGGTAATGGGAGATACCATGAAGTTTGACAATTGCAAAGTTGAAAGGGCTATAAGATTTATTTCCTTGAAAATTACACTTTTATCTTAAAAGGGTGGTGCATAAGAAAGGGGAATACGCTAAAAGAATCTAAGTAAAAACAAATCTTAAATGAAGACAGGACTATTAAAGATGTAAACTTAATATATTTTTATAAGGAAAATATTAATAATAAAAAATAACAAAAAGAAATAAGCAATTGAGGAAAATAAAAATATAAAACAATAAAAAACAACAACGATGAGAGTTGGATCTGAGAGGCATGGAATTCAAAAATGAGGGACAGCATTTTGTATTTAAGCGATGACTTAAGCTTAGTTGCGCAAAAATGAATATATATTGCATGGAATCAAACGAAAAAAGGGGCTTTATTAAATTCATAGTATCGTTACACATCATTGTCTGTCCAAGAAGAAGAGCAACAAGTAGATGTTCCTCAGTGTGAGATATGCCCTCCCGTTACTGCAACGGTTGCTTCGCACCGTCTCTCCATACTCAGCACCAGATTGTCCAACAGCTCTTGAAGTATGAGTGCCCATTCTTCAATCAGCATCTATTTCAGTTGTTGGATGTTCCGCAGAGGATGTAATCGGGCCAGAAGGCGTCTCTCTAAAGCATTCCACACATGTTCTATGAGATTTAAATCAGAGGAGAAAGCTGGCCAATTCATTCGAGTGATATCTTCCCTTTCCAGTAGCTGCTGAACACCAGTGGTCCGGTGTGGTCGTGCATTGTTATCCATAAAAATGACGTAAGATTCAAAAGCAACTCGAAACAGACGCACATAGGGAATGATCACCCCCTTACAATAGCGATCTCTGGTTACAGAACCTCTATCGAAAACTTGGAGCTGAATCCGCCCTGTTCAGCATAATGCCTTCCCAGACGACAACTTCAGGAGCACAATAACAGTCTCTTTCCGTGATGTTACTGGGTTGCAACCGTGTCCTGACCTCTCTCCAAATGAATTGACGTTTAGAATCGCTTGTAGCACTGAAGCGACTCTCATTCGTAAAGAGGACACAAATTCCATTGATCTGATGTCCATTTTTGTGCTCCTTACACCACTCAAAATGGAGCCACCAAAGGCCAACTTTCAGAGGGATGCAGCCTTTAGAACGGTGAGCAAATAGGCCACCTTTGTGAAGTAATCGCCCTGTCGCTGTGCACAGTTACTGAGCAATGACGCTTGCTGACTGGTATAGGGCTCTTTACGTTACAGGACAAAATATCAGTCATCCACTGCAGTTGTTTTCCTATTGTGACCACCACCCACCTTTCTAACAGTTGTATCTAAGATTTGGAAGGCGTTCCAAACATGCAAAACGACACTTTTGTCGATTCCGCTCTCCGACCGCACGTGTTTTGCATACAATCACGTCGCCTAAGTTTTTTTTTCCTAACATTTGCATACCCATTATCTTTCAACTGAATTGCGTGTTCACTGTACAGATCGCAATAACCCTTTTTCTTCAATTTCATCTCTTTCTGCTTAAATTTACAATGTTGCTTAAGTTTTGCACACTAGTGTATTAGTCATAAATGTCCCCTGAAATTAAACTTACTTATAACCATTATGAGTAACTCCTTAGGATTTCAGAAATTCAGGCGGAAATAAAATGTATGTAACTGGGAAATAACAGTGGATATTTTTTAGACAAATTTATTTATAATAAAGCTCATCCAACCCCTACAAAAATTGTTCAATATAATTTTTTATAGTTTGATTCTTATCGTTTCATTGCCTCAGTAGTTAGTTTTGGGAAATATATTTTACTGTGAGAATGAATTAAAAAAAAAGTTTCCTGGATGTAAGGAGAAACTTTTTATCTTTTTCAGTTTTGAAACTTTTATCGTACTTTGTCTTTATCTTTTTCACGTTTCTTTTTACATTAAAATATAAAAATATTTCTTTCCAAATACTACGAACAACATTTTCTAAGTGAGAACACAGTACCAGAGAAAGCTCGTTTAGATTTTTAAACAAATATTTTTTTTATTTGTGCCTTTTTCCGAAGAATTCTTCTTCAAATTGTATTGATGTAAATGAAAAATTGATAATTTTTTCATCATTGAATAATTTGATTGATTGTATTTTAACTTCCAATGTAAGAGCAATTCGACTGCTTTAGGCGATGGACCCACAGATTTAAGACTTGGTCAAGTGACAAGGACGACACTTGAGCTGGCACTTTCCCTTCCAAACTTCTACGCCATGCTAATGAGAGAACTTGAAACCTCAACGGATCTAATGTGTATCGTCTCCGCTAAACGGTGGGTCTTCAGTGGCAAAAGGACTCGAACGCACAATTCGACGGAAATATCGCCGGCCGTCAGTTCGTGCCCATGAGTCGGTATTGGACATTTCCAACGAGAATGAAATTTTAAATAGTAATAGAAGATATGAATCAACCAAAGTGTTCCAATTTCGCGCTTTCTATAATTACGATTCTATTTCGCAACAAATTATTATTTTTTTATTGATTTGCAAATACAATCATTATTTCATAAATATCCTTTCACACACATTTTTCAATATATTTTTAAATGGTTACTTTATTATTCACGGTGACTTAGCAGTATATAATCAAATGTTGGTTGAACACATGACCTTTTATTTCTGATTCAATTAAAGGTCATAAATTTTAAAATATTAGTTCCAAGAAGAATACTAATATTTTAAAAAAAAGTATTTCTTCTTGGAACATGGTGCAAGCAGAACGCCACAAAAGTTTAGAATTGATCCAGTGTGAATATCAACTGGACAATCTTCTCACCTTGCAGAAGGAAACGAATAATTTGAAACTTCGGGTGGAAATGGAACAATGGAATACTTTCAAGCTTTGAACCCAGAAAACGAGGGAGCAGTTTTCCTCGCCCACGAAGAATTCTGTGATAACCTTACAACAAGGTCTGAGGCAACAAGCTTCACTCACTTATCGTAATAAACAACTACAATAAGTCATCATTTCCAACATACAGTCCACTTACACTCTCCGAACAGCAACCATAACGATTTAGACCAAATCAATTGAATATTGCTCGTCTTACTTACTTTTTGAATGTTAAATAACTGCGTTTCTTGTTTACGTTACCCAACAAAAAGTGTACAATCTTTATATATCGTGGTAAAAAAAACTTTTTAACATTGTGTATACAACGAAAGAAGCAGAATTTTTGAAAGCCCTGATTCCAAAGCAAACAAAATTATATTTTAAATGTATTTTACCGGAAATTATTAAAGGAAGAGTGCTATCGAAAATGCTTTTCAAAACCCATCAAAAGTAGAAGCAATTTTAAACAAAAAATTACTGACATTCTATTCTATTTAAATTTACATATTTTTTGAACGGGTTATCATAAGAACCATTCGAATTATATATGTATAATTATACCTCACTATTTCTGGATTACTAAATGTTGAGTAAGATACAATGTCATACGATATTTATACTTTTATATGTAGACACACACATACACACACACGCACACACACACACACACATATATATATATGCCAAAACAGTATCGTTCTAAAGAGAATTATTCTTAATGTGGGAATCAATATTAGAACGAAAAGAATTTCGTTCCAGTATTGATAAGGTATGAGGGAAGAAAAGAATTTCGTTCTTCTTATCCAGTGACATCCCTAGGAGTGCGTTGCTTTTATTCAGTACCCCCTCGCATTCACGCAAATAATAGTATATATTAAATGGAAGGAGAACAATATGTTTACAGTATTTAGTAATTTATACACCCTCCCCCCCGAAAAAAAAAAGTTTAGCGAAGTACCCTTGATCAGGATTTTGGTGACACCATAGGCAATAAATGTTTATCGTATATTTAAATAATAAATTTTTAATGTATAAATTAATAAAACCCGAAAACATTTTCTGTAAAATGCGTTAGATAGTATGAATAAATGAAAATTTATATATATTATCTAATCCTTATTTATTTGCATTAGCGGAAAGGATTTTTTTTCGCATTATCCAGAGACAATCTCATGCAAAAAGAACGAAGTGCGTCTGAAGAATTTGGATGCTTCACTGGTACATAGGTAAGCTTGAAATAAAGTTATGAAGAGCATCAATTGAGTACACTGCTTCTTCTGGAGATAAGTTAGGCCTTGCCGTAGTGGAGCCATCCTTTTCATTTACATCATCACCATCTTCTGACTCTTTTACTTTTTACACTTTTACTTCAAAAGGAATGTCTTCATCTGTTAGTTCCGAAAAGATGTGTTCTTTATCAATGGCATTTAAATAATCATGTACAGATGTTTCAAACTTGTTTCCAATTTTATCTTCGTAATCAGTCAAGGAATTTTGAAAACTTGAAATAGTATTTTTTTCTCCAAAAATCCGCAAGAAATATCACTTTGATTCGCTTCCTCATTTTGAATGAAACCAGCATTTTCCAACTATTAAATAGGGACCTAGGATATATTTTCTACTAACTCTAAGCAACTCATTCGTATGTATCTTTTACAGTAACAGTAAGAGGTACTGTTTGATTTTCATCAATATTAAAAATCATTTTATCTGCTAATCATTTCATGTAATACCTTTTGAAACATTTTATAATACCGATATCAAGGGAATGTAGACCTGCATTAGGGTTTAATGGAAATGGATAAACTTCTACACTCTGCAATATTGGAACAGGTTTATTTTCAGATCTATTGTCAATTACAATAGCAACGTTTTTTCCCTCGATTTCATATCGTTACCTAGTTTCAATAACCATTCACTAAATATTTTTGAAGCCATCCAAGCTCGCTTGTTTGCAGTGTAGTCTACTGGCATGCTCTTAATGTTTTTAAATCATCTTGGCTCTAAGGATCTTCCAGATACAGGAGATTTTAATTTGTCCTTTTTCGACATATTTGTACGCAGAAATACTGATTAATCTCTATTTGGATTTCTTGCCCCTTTACAGCTTTCTCCTTCGAAAGCTTCTTTTCGTTCAGGTAACATCTATAAAAATAACCTAACAATGGAATATTCGTCAAAAATTTACACATTTCTCTCTGACGCCATGTGCGTATGTCATCCAGCGGCACTCAAATTTTTTCACCGTATAACCCATGGATAGATATACCATGTCGATCTCGAAAACTTATTAGTCATTCAATACTAGCTATGAAATCTGGTTCCCCATCATACATGTAAATTTTTTGGCCCATTTAAAGGCACATTTAAAAACGGTTTATCTTCTAAGCCATTTCAACGTGGCAGCATCTATTTCGTCACTTAAAAGCTCTTTCTGTCATTTTCTTTTGTGAATCGATATCATTACAGTTGAAGATGCTTTCAATTTCCTTCCGTTTTTTTAAAAATGTTGCAACAGTTGACTATGAAAATCCGTATTTTTTTTCTAACCTTAGCTAGCTTTATACCTCTATCAGTATCTTTTATGTCGTTAAATTTCATTTCGATGGATATTTGTTTTCTTGGAGCACTTTTATCTATTTTCACTAAACAAACTTCAAAATAAGCAGTCACACACATTGAACTCATAAATAAAAGTAATGAAAATCTTCTAGCTGAGTACGAGAATAATTCTTGACTATAATTACCGTAATTGACGAAATTCATTGGAGGTTAAAATTCTTATGAAACTCAAATGTGACTGAAGAACGTATCGCAAAGTTTATTCCTAAGGCTTATGGTTTTATGTAACACTTCCGATTAAAGGAATCATTGACCATTTTTCGAAAAGGGAGTAAGGGATAGGAGTAAGGACCAACGGTGTATTTGCCAGAAAATGCAAACTTATTTCCCCCTTACAACAAATGTACTTTCTCGTTTCTACAGTTTCATCACGAAAGAGTAATACAAAACTTCAAGGAAGTTTTTCAACAGTGAGTGAAACTTAAGAATCCTATTCCACGCTCTAATCAATTTTATCTAGATTTTCTTTGTGTAGCATTTAATTCGTAGACATCCGACGGACTTTGAAAAAAAAGTATCATAAAAGAGAGAATTATTGGGATGGAGGGGAAAATATTACCATCGATGTAAAGAATATCGTAAAACAGGGAAGGAAGTGTACGTGTTTAAGATACAATGTTATACCAATCGTGGATCCACGGGCTGGCTTCAAGATTTTCTTGTCAACCAGTTATCTTTTTTTCGATTTATTCAAACGTGTTGATTACAAATACAGATTGCTTCGCCAAGCATAGCTATACTTAGCTCTTGAGCCAAAAACCTCTAATTTCAGACATTCACTTGAACAGGAGGGAAAAATCAAAAGTAATGTCCGTGTCGAAGAAAATGAAGGGTAAGAAGGGAAATCTTACAATATCCATACAGCAACATTGGATAAACGGCTCTTTCAAATATTTCTTTTAAGAATGTGGCTCCTAAAGATAAAGAAACTGGCACCCTTGTTATAAAATATTGTTTGTCTTATTAACTTCGTACTTAATAGAAACACGATTATTAATGGCGACGGATCTCATGATTTTGATTCCCAGTCAAGTAACCAGGAGGTCATATCTGAAATGAAATTCTACTCTTCAAACTTCCACACTACTCCAACATGAGGCTTTTGAGCCTCTACATATGCAATATGCATCAACACCCCTAAATGGTGGTTTAAAACAGAATCATGATTCGACCTCATGTCTCCATAAAAAAAAGTCGTGACCCCAGGATCTGAATAAAAAAATGGGTATTAGTGGGTGCATTTATGACATCTTCTGCATCGTTACTTAGGATCTGGTTATCGAAATTCATTGAATGTTCATCCAAGAAAGAGTTAGTCACGAAAAATCTATATAGTTTCTTTCATTTATAGAACGACAAGAAATAATATTTCTGTCGAAAAGTTACTAACTCGTGAAAAGAATTACAGATTATAACTGAAATTTCTCAATATCAACAAAATTAGATCTGATAATATGTATAAACAGAGTCTGAGAAAAATGTAAGCTTACCGACGATTATGTAACTTTCCCACACCAATATCATGCGCAGTCTTATAACAGGTCAATTGAAAAGTCCCCGACCTACCATAGTAAAACACATTTTTTTGGCACAATTAGTTTTTTTTATTCAACATAATTCCCTTCAAGGGTGATACACTGATTATAGTGACCCTCCAACTTTTCCATACCATTTTTGTAGTACGATTTGTCCTTTGCTTCAAAATAGGCCTCAGTTTCGGCGATCACCTCTTCATTCGACGAAAACTTCTTCCCAGCGAGCATTCTTTTGAGATCTGAGAACAGGAAATGGTCGCTGGGGGTCAGATCTGGAAAATACGGTGGATGATGAAGCACAATTCATGGATTTTTACCATCGTTTACACTGACTTGTGACACGGTGCATTGTCTTGGTGAAGCAGCACTTTCTTTTTCTTCCAATGCCACCGTTTTTCGGCGATTTCATCCTTCAAACGGTTCAATAATGCTATGTAATAGTCGCTGTTGATGGTCCTTCCTTTTTCAAGGTAGTCAATGAAAATTATTCTATGAGCATCCCAAAATACAGACGCCATAACCTTGTCAGCCGACTGTTGCATTTTCCCACGCTTCGGAACGGGTTCATCGTGTGCAGTCCACTCGGATGACTGTCGATTGGACTTCGGAGTGAAATAATGGAACCATGTTTCCTCCATTGTAACATATCGATGCAAAAATTCGGGTTTATTACGCTTGATCATCTTCAAACACTGCTCCGAATCATCAACTCGTCGTTGTTTTTGGTCAAAAGTGAGCTCGCGCGGCACCCACTTTGCACAGAGCTTTCTCATACCCAAATATTGGTGAATGATATGATGTACACGTTCAGTTGATATCTTTAGAGTGTCTGCTATTTCATTCAATTTCAATTTAAGGTCATTCAAAATCATTTTGTGGATTTTTTTAATGTTTTCGTCGGTAACAACCTCTTTTGAGCGTCCACCGTCTTCGGTGCTCATTTCTCCACGTCTAAATTTAGCACACCATTCCTTGATGGTTGATTTTCCTGGAGCAGTGTCCGGAAACTCGGCATCAAGCCAAGTTTTTGCTTCAACTGTATTTTTTCCCTTCAAAAAAGCAATATTTTATCAACACGCGAAATTCCTTTTCATCCATTTTTTTCACAATAACAAAAGTTGCTTCATTCAAAATGCTATAATTCACAAACAAATGATCCGACAGCTGTCAAATTTATACACGCATCTGCTGAGGGTTAGGGCTAACTAAAACACATATGGATTTAATTCTAGTAGCGCTATCTATGTGTCAGGCCGGGGACTTTTCAATTGATCTGTTATATGATGTGGATGATACCTGGCTCATGGATGCCATGGATCAAATTGAATATAAAAACTTTTTGAAGCAGAAGAAAAATCGGATTCGATTTTACGCTTTCATCTGATTTTAATCTGATCTGATTACGTTTTGTTTTAAACTGCTGTTCCATCTTGTATATTAACAATGTTTTTAAATTTTATAACATTTGTTGCACTAGAATTTTAAATTTAACTTTTGCGCGATGTTTTAATTCTTAAGTATCACCGGGTTTGGCGCAGCATAGCCATATCTGGCTCTTGCACCATAAAATTAACCTGTTATTACTAATTTTCGGTCTCCTTACAATTGTCCAACTTCTCTAGCTCATCATTAACTAAACACTAAACCTTTACAAATTTAGCAATGTTAGTTTACATAAAATGCAGTTTATACATAAAGTGAGTTTATTAAATGAAATAACATTATACAGTATCCCAAAAACGTAGTTGTAGTGGAAAATAATACGTGGATTAAGACAATAATTTCATTTTTTCAATTGCTTTTTAGGCAAATCGTGAAATGTGAAGGAAATTTTGAAATGAAAATTATGTACCTTTTTTTTTCTTCTAATTCAAGACTTCATTTCCCTATTTAGAAACTAATTTTCAATCTTTCACAAATGAAGAAAAATCAAATTTTTTTTTTTTTTTTTTTTTTTTTTTTTTTTTTTTTAGAAATTTAAATGAATATTAATTTTTTTTTTTTTTTTTTTTTTTTTTTTCATTTTCTTTCCTAATTTAAATGAAGTATACTTATGTTTAGTAATATTATGGAGGAAAAACTAACAGATAAACCAAAATGAGTTCAATTTTCTAATAGTAACACTATTTTATGTAAGATTGGTATTCTTTTAAATTCAGCTGCACTTCTTTACTTTCTTCAGCTGCACAGCTGTATATTCTTTGAATTAATTATAATTATGAGCTAATATGTGTAAAACGTATTGCTCATAAACTACAGCGCTTATTATGTAAAAACGTTTTTCGAGGACTTGGTCTGAAAATGTCCGATTTTCATTTTCAATAATAATAAAAAAAGCGAATGTAACTCAACATAAAATGTGAAATTCTACACTTATTAATCAATTCTGTAACTTAATTACCGATTAGTTTAATAAATATTTTACGCCATTTGTTTTTTTGCATAACTTACATAAAAAAAAATTATAAGAAATTTTTTTTTCTTCTTTTTACTAAAAACACAATTAACCATTTATGCTCATATACAGTGTTCGTTGCAGTAATCATTTGTAAAAATCTAAAATTGTGCAACTTATTTTTGTAATAATGAATGTCAGACACTATGATGCAATGTATGAAGAAAAACAATGGGATTCGATGTGAACTGAGTGTTTAATGGAGCAAGAACCAGATGTTTCTATGCTGCGCCAAAGAAAATTTAATTTTGACCTAAACGCTTGAAAAATGAAAGTATAAAAACTAATTGACAAGAAGGAGGGTCAATAACAGAGAAGGAACGCTGAGCTATCCCGGGGTTGCGTCACCCGTGTTTTTCGTTGCAGTA
>BMAW01052191.1:5397-44555 GCA_019974015.1 Nephila pilipes | reverse complement strand
GGGGTTTTTTTTTTTTTTTTTTTTCATGTTACATTGGCTTCAATTTACGAATAATCGAAGCCAACGTGTCAGCGAGAGCATGAAAAGGCTATTCGAGAACGATAGGCACTCAAAAATTAAACGAAAAAATAATTTATTCCTTTCAAGCTAAAAATTTAATTTGGTTTCCTTAACATCGAAATAGAAACATACACAGACGACCCTCTTCATTTTCAATATTGTTGAAGTTTAGACAGCGGATATGGCAAACTCCTCTGGAAACTTCCACACTAAGCCAATAAAAAGTGTTCATCCTTTGAAAAGATTTCTAAGGGAATCATCAGCTCTTTTGTTGTTTCTTTAGTTGCATCAGGATTGAACTCTGGACTCGACAGAAACAACAGGGACTGCGGGTTCGCTTCCAGTTCCATTCGACCAAATTTGTCAGTTAATCAGCGTGCGAAAAAGACGTGTTTCCATTTGAGTTTTATTTGCATTGGATTGGTTTCATTAAATACGCACTAGAAAGAACACATGGCTCATTGAGAAGGACCTCAACATTTTGAAAATTGGTCAATTGGCAACAACTGATCTTGCAACTTCATATGAATAATTCCACATCATCCCAATAGAAGGTCAGAGGAACAAGAGCAGATATTACGTCCATTAGCGGATTTTTTTTTTTTTTTTGTTTTTCAGTTACATTGTCTTGAACTTACGAATCTTCGGAAGCTAACGCGTCCGGGAGAGCACAAACAGCCTATTTGAGTACCGTAGCTGCTGAAAAATTCAACAAAAAAAACATTTATTCCTTTAAGGAAAAAATTGAGTTTTATTAGTATCGGTTTTGTTTCATTAAATACGCACTAGAAGGAACATATGGTTCATTGCGAAGGATCTCAACATTTTGAAAATTTGTCATTTGGCAACACCTGATCTGTCAACCGCATCTCCATTATTCCACACCACGCCAATAGAAGGTCTGAGAAAAGAGGGCAGAAAGTTCATGCATCAGCGGCTTTTTTTTTTTTTTTTTTTTTCAGTTAAATTGGCTTGAATTTACGAATCGTCGAAATCCAACGCGTCAGTGAAATCACGAACAGACACTTCGAGTTCCGTAGTCGCTTAAAAAAACCAACGAAAATATAATTTATTCCTTTCAAGCTAAAAATTTAATTTGGTTTCCCTAACGTCACAGTAGAAACGTTGATGGGTTATTGTAAAGGACCTTTTCATTTTGAATATCGTTGAATTTGAGACACCGGATATGGCAAACTCCTCTCCAAACTTCCCCACCACGACAATAAAAAGTATTCCATCCTTTGAAAAGATTTCTAAGGGAATCACCAGCTCTTTTGGTGTTCCTTTAGTTGTATCAGGTTTGAACTAATGATTGGTTGGAAACTTTTTCACTTACTCAGCGTACGAAAAAGATGCTTTTCCATTTGAGTTTTATATGTATTGGTTTGGTTTCTTTAAATAGGCATTAGAAAGAGCACATGGCTCATTTGAAGGATCTCAACATTTTGAAAATTGGGCAATTTGCGACACCTGATCTGACAACCTCATGTTAATAATGTCACACCACCGCAATAGAAGGTCTAAGGAATAAGTGCTGATAGTACTTCCATCAGCCAGATAGCATGTAATTCATCTGGACTTGATGATTCCTGGCGTTGCACATTCGTAATATTCGATGGTTCTTCTTTTTGTTGGGTGTTTTTGGAAAGTACATTCATGCGAAATTTTTCGTTATTAGATTCCCTAGTTGTCGCAATGGACTTAAATCTTCTCTGTGGTGTTTGGGACTCTCTTTAAGATTTGGTATGTTAGATGTCAGCAAAGTTTCTTTTCTCCGTGACGATCATTTTCATAGGCAACCAATTTCTCTACTAATTCGAATAGCTTTTTTCATTTTGTCCAGGAATCGATAAAAATTCTTCTTTAAGATTCGAAGTTTTTTTTTCTTAATTTGGCAACGAATGTTTATATTTTTAGCTGTTCAAAATTTTTAATGTTTTTTTCTGTTATCTATCCTTCAAATTATGAGGCATGTTCAAATTAGAAGTTTCTCCAAGTTGTAATAGAGGCATTTTTGTGTTGTAAAGGAAAACTAACTGCAAAGTGTCGCCAGTTAATCTGTATTTTTTTTTATTTCCGTATGTTTCTGGTAATCTTGAGTATCTTTTTCATCCTCTCTAGCCATATGTTGTATTATTTCTGTCGCATTGAACTAATGAGATAAGGAATTTTTTTTTATTCTAGAACACTTAAATATTTTAATTGATGTTTAAAAAGTGTTAAGTATAATCCAATTTGATCTTCGTTTAGGTTAAATTTAGGGACAACTCTTGGAATATCCATTTTCGGTTGATCCGTTTCTTGAACAGTCGCTTGTGTATGAGAATTATTTTGCAACTGAAATTGAAATCTTAATTTTTCCCGCTCGAAAAGACTCTTCTTTTTGTCTCGTTCATCTTCAGTTGTTCTTTTATTTTTTCAATCCGAAATTTGTCAGTTTTTACTAATCTATCATTTTCCTCTGCCCATTCAGTCTGTATCCTCTCCATAATTATGTTAGTCAATAAATTCTCTTATAAATTCTCTTCTGAAAATCTTACAATTTAGAAGGTAAATACAGTGAAAAGCTTTACAAAATTACATTTAAAATGCTTATTAATTTTTTTTATCATCTCACATACGTTGCATGTAGTATTAGGACATTACGTTGCATGTAGTACATTAACAAAAATATTCTTGTATAAATTAATGTTATCAGAATTATATAGAATATAATCCTTGTTATTCCCGTAATCATGAATTGCATTACCTAATTTATTACATTCATAAACTACATTTAGATATATTTCATTTAAAAAAATTTAGTTTCATAAGTCTTGTCTCTTAAATGTCCGCTCTAGTCCTTTCAACCTCATTTTCTACAACTACATTTTCATCTTTGTAAATAAGTTTGATTAAGATGTGAAGGTCTAAAGATGTACATAAGTGTGTGCAAGTCTTTTTGTCTCTAAGCAAACCTATTTTATTTCCAAGTTCACAATATTTCATTTTTATCTAAAACACTAAAATATCTAGAAAGAAACTAAAATGCTTATATAAAACAATCATACAAATTCGTCTAACGTAAAGTAATCAATATAATACACTTATATTATAAAGCATTTAATAAAATACAAATAGTTATATAACTAAGAGTAAACAAGTTCACAATAAAACTCTATCGAACTTAAAATGTACAACAAATACTCTATCAAACAAAGCCAAAAAGATTTTTACTATTATACTACGAAAGCATTAATAAAACTTAAAAAGTCTGGTGCAAAAGCAAAAGTAATTCTCTTCAAGACAAATTCCAATAGTACTTTATAGCTTCTTAACGATAATAAACATACCATTATAGCTCGATACCAACCTAGCACGATTATATATTTATAACCATGTGCTAGTCACTAAAAATTCATTTTAACGAGTTCTCAATTTACAAAAAGTAGAAACATAATAAACATGATGCAAAATGTTTTCCTTCAGAAATCCAATTCTTACCAAGAAATTCCAAAAATAAGCAGAATTATGTTACTATAATCACACTGTCTTTCTTACAAAATATACGAATCAAACAAATGCAATATATAAAAAAATCTTTATACAAAAATCAAAATTCCAAACTTAAATTTCGTTTTTGAACAGTTAAGAAAATAATTCAAAGTAAAAACGTTTTCAAGCAAAAAAGGAAAAGTATTATTTTGAATAAATACAAAACAAATTAAAAAAATACAAAATAAATTAAAAAAATACAAAACAAATTAAAAAAATGCAAAATATATTAAAAAAATGTGAAAGCACAAACTAGAAATCACAAAAGGTTATTGAAAAAGATATAGTAGTTAGGTTATATATCAATAAATAATAATAGGGCAGAAAATAAATATGAAATTACCAAAACTAAATTATTAAAAGCATAAAAAAAATCAAAAAATTACAAATCATCACAAAAACTATAAAAAAGGAAAAGTTAAAAAACAAATGGACATAATTATAAAATATACAACTTAATCATGTAAAGATCTGAACGTAATTTTTTTTTTTTTTTTTTTTGCAATTATAAGAATACGATATCAAATTCTACAATAACATAATAGAGCTACAGCTTCCTAATTATTGCTAGACATATAATCAAAATAATATTTCGTTAAAAATAACAAAAGCGTTGGAGTTTAAATAACAATAAAAGAAACTATAACTAAGTAGAATTCCCTAAAATGGCATAGAATACCTACATATTATTTTTTCCAATATTCGAAGAAGAAATGTGAAAATTTAAAATTTTAATTGCGAAAAATTAATAAAAAAATAGTTACATCACAAACAAATAAGAAAAAGAAAATAAAAAAAAAATTACCTAAGTGATAAAGCATAGAATAAATAAAAGTACAAATCTAAGCAAAAAAAGTATAACAAACGGGAAAGATAAACCATAAAAGAAAAGGTACTAAAACATTTACTAATTCTAAACCTTGCTTGGAACAGATTAACCAGTTTCAAATAGTTTTACAAGCACAACTCAACCTTTACTGAAAAATGTTATATTAAAAATATAGAACTACCCTAAAGTTCAAAAGATACCAAAAACTAATATACCAAATGACATTATAAGTAACAAAAAATTTAATGAGAAATAGAAAAACCCTAGTCTTTACCAAAGAAAAAGTAAAAGAATAAACCAATGTTTAAGTTTAAGCAGCCAGATGTTATATATATATATATATATATATATATATATATATATATATATATATATATATATATATATATATATATCTGTGTGTGTATCTCGGTGTGGAGGTTTGGAGAATATTGTGCCCAATCAAGTATCGCTCTTGTCACTTGAGCAAGGGAGATTACGAGGTCAGTCATGAATATCCCTCGTGCTTCTTCTAAATGTGACATTAACAAACAACATATATGTATAAGAATAAAACTGATTAAAAAAATTAACAGAGAACTGAATATTTAAGTAACAAAGAATAGCGTAAAAAAGCAAATAAGAATGCATTTGCAGGGAAGTAAGGAAAAAAGTATACATAACAAAAGAAAAATATGCATGTTCTGACTTGGGACTGATTAAATAGGTTAAAAATGTTTTATTTTATCAAATCTTCTCTAGTGGATATTGCTAAGCATTAAAAATTGATCTTCCGAAAATATAACGGAGAATGAAAGTTAAACAAAATATGCAATAGAGGAAGGTTGTGACATTGGGCTATTCGCGGTTTCTCTTCACTAACATTGGGGACTTTTAATTAAGATTGATTGCTTTTGCTAAACAACCTTTGCCCAACCAAAAAGACGATGACGACACCTGAGCTGGAACTCCCTCACCTAACTTCCACACTACGCCAACAGACGGACTTTCATCTTCGACAAATTTAACGTCCATCTGTCTCGGCTACAAGCGGATGGCATCAAGGATTGATTCCAAGCCTCTGTGAAAACCGCGAGTCCGCGACCAGGACCACTAGGCTTCTACGGCCCCTCGTGATATGGAATTGAAGTGAATTAAACATAATAATTTCATATATGTGACGGAAAATGTTAATATTTTATGAGAATCCAACTAAAATATTAACAAAGAGACATTTTACAAATATTCTAACAAAGTTGTGTTATATACATTGAGAAAAATAACAATTAAAATATTTTCTAAGTTAGTTATTCTAAATTTTAGGAGTATAATATTGACACACATATATATATATATATGTGTGTAATTAATCAACTTAAATCATAGTAATTTCATTGGAGAATAATTTATTTTCCCAATGTTTTCCACTCTCTAATTAAAAAGTAAGATATCGATTCTAATATTTTGATTCCGATCCAAATGTATATATATATATATATATATATATATATAAATACGTGTATGTATATCACAGAAGTCTTTTATTTAAATAGAGTGAATAATGTTAATAATATATAATTAAGTAAGCAAATATAAATATATTATGCATTTGAATATTATATTGTAAACATAATTAATATTTTATACATCGAAGGGAAGAAAACAGTACAAAGAAATAATTGCCAATCAATAAAAAATTCAGGGGAAAATATCTAAGCTCATGAGTTTTTTTCTTAATTTGCAAATATTACAGAAAAATATTTTAATACAACTGAACCTCGAAAAAGAACTCTAAGTGAATTCTTGGAAGCCTTTTTCATATTCATTTCCTTAATTACGGAAGAATATATTTTTAGAAATTTTAAAACAGAATTTTATGCTTGTTAATATACTAGGATTTCAAGGGAGGGAAAAGGGGAAAACATAGCAATAATTTTTGTTTTAAAGATAAATATTTTGAAACGCATCGAAAAAAACACAATCAATTTTTTTCCTCTTCATTTCAAGAATTTTAAATATAAATTTGTGATGAGACCACATGGAGGAAGAAAAATGCCTTTACTTTGTCTTTCTCTTTCCTATTAATCAATAACAGAGTTTAAAAACTAAGACAGATAGTGACAAATAAGTTTCTCAAAATGATTTGAATGAACCCTGATTTTCTTAAATGTTAGCAGAAAAAAGTGGGTTTGAATAAAAAAGGTAAAATATTAATCACGTTTTGACATTCGGTCATTTTTTCGTTTTTGCGATGTCCTTTATAAAGAAAAAAAAATGAAAATTATATAGAAAACAAACGTTATGTATTATAGTCAAATGTATAAATATTAAAAAAATTATATAGTTAATAATAAAATATAATTAATAATCATAAAACAAGTAAAATATTTTGCTTTTTTATTAAATTAAATCATCGCATGAAACAACGTCTGACATAAGCTCGCATCCATGCAAATTCGGCTACCCCGGTTGTTAATTGTTCCTCAGTGATATTAAATGTTTCTCAAGCCAAATATGCACGATGAGTATAAATTATATTCTCCAAATTGAAATTAGTTTAAATATTTTATTACAGTTTCATAATAAAACGTCCTATGCGAAAGTCACGATCTTTAAGACGTGTCTCTGGAAATCTAGCCTTGCAAATCTCTACAGATGTCGGTCTTTTAAAAGAGCTTTTACTGGAAAAGTCAATTTTATATATATTTCATTAAGAATTTAAGGTAATCTACTGAATACAAAATATATTCGGTTTCTCTATAATAAAATATAAATTAATTTGTATGGAACGAATAAAAGGAAAGTAGAGTATTTATGAATGTAATAATCACATTGTATAACCAAATTGTTTTAAATATATTAACAAAAGTGCCCGTGAATTATTGATTCTTGGTTCCAAATTACGAGGAGAATTGGTTGTTTTATGAAGACAAAAAAGCAACCGAAAACGTTCAAATAAGTAATAATTTATTTCTTTACTGATGACATGTTTTGTGTGTTTTTTTTTTTTTACAAGCAAAGACTCAATAGTGTAACGATGTTTTCATCTAATTTACAATACTTTGATTAACATCAAATCATCCTTTACTCGATAAGTTCTAAAATCCTCATCATTACTCTCAAAAAACAAGATAGCTATCGGACTTCATAATTTTGACCCACAGATAAGTGACAAAAACTAAAGTTTAGCCTTTGTCTTTCTCCTCTAACATTGGTACTGCCAAGGTAGATGAAGGGTCATGGTCGCAAGCTCGCAGCCGGAGTTGTTTTCGTCGAATCCTGGTTTGAAGTCCTGATTCCCCTGATGACCCGTCACATGATTTGAATAATTCATGTTACATTTGGAGAGGCTTAACCCTTTCGCTACCAAAGGGAGAAAAAAGAAGTGCTTCTCTGGGTCCGCGGCTTCTTAACGCGGAGTGTTACGCTGTGCCCAGACGATTTTAGATATTAAGCCTAATTCGTGAAAAAAATTCCTCTAAAATCGGCTATGCATTAAAATATTTTGGTATTTACATATATCATTTAAAATGCATGAAACTTAATGTATACAAAAGAAAATAAAGATTTAATTGAAAATTGAAACTTTTATACATAAAATTGTATAAAAAATCATACTTTTAAGAAAATACAAAATATATTTACACATGTTACTTAAATTTTATGGTGTAATGATGTACCATTATGTGGAATATATAGATATAAAAGATAAATCTTATTTTGCTGTATGGTATATTTATAAAAATAATCAATGCATTCTCACGTCACATGTCTCACAGACATATTTTGACGCTTCACGCAAAATTTTGAGCAAAGGGCACATCTTAGTCCCCCCCCCTTTTAATTTTAATTTAATGTATATGTACAGATTTGGATTATTTTCGCTAACATTACTGTCAGATTCATTCATTAGTTCGCAAATCTCAGTATCAGATAAATACTTTCTTTTCGTCATGACCGTCGCTACAAATAAATACCGACCGAACAAAACGAACAGCTGAGAACATCTGCTACCAAAGACCCTAACCCCCATAAAGGGCCACAAATTCTCTTTCGAACTTCTAAGAAGCAATCAAGAAAGAAAAAAGCAAACCAAAATTTAAAGCGCATCCTTTAAATTATGTCCTTACATTTAAAGAGTCGTACCGCGACACGTGCTCTTAACAATTACCCCCCTCCTGGTCGTCAGAAGTGAAATCCAAGCCCATACCACCAAGGTCAACATTCCAAATAACCTATCTATATAGGTTTCGCGGTATTGTAACGCCATATAGTATCATTAAAAAAAAATCAAATGAAACGTTCTCATCGAGCGTATCTCTATTGATACGCTGGGCCCGGAAGAGCCAACACGAGCATATTGCCTGTGATACGCTGGGAGCGAACGGGTTAATGTCATTATGTTACAATGAGGCAGAATAGAGGGTAATAGGATGTTAGGTCTTAGATTACGGTGTAAAATGTCAGTAATCCACTTCTGTTTCTAATTGAAATGTTATTAAGAAATCATTGAACTTTATTTTTGTATCAATTGATTGATTGGTGTGTTTATTAATGTCGCACTTAGAAGCAACACGAGGACTATTAACGAAGGTACTCGTCATTTTGAACCTCATTAAGGGACGAGGAAATAACACCTGGTAACTGTATTGTCCATCTCGAAACTTCCATACTACACTAACAAGAGGACATGGAGCTTGCACAAATTAAACGTGAATCAGCTCCGCTACACATCGGGTATTTTGTGGCATCATATCTCGAACCTACGACTCGAAGGAAACAACGCTGGACGTGAGTTCGCGACTGTAATCACTAGTCTACCGTAGTAATTTCTATTTAATTTCCCTCTAACTAAACTAAACGACATGTTCGAGGAAACTAAGTTCCCTCGAACATGCTGTAGCCCCTTTTACTCTAAGTCAGGGTCTCCAAATCCTTTAGCCTCCATGTCACATTAACTGGGCTCTCAGTTCCGAAAGCCGCGACTGACCTCAGGGGTGATTAACTATTAGCATACAAAGCGCTAATCCTTTAACTGAAGGACTCAGATGCACCATACAACGTACCTCTTTCAATCCAATGATACGACCTCTTTCAAACTCTGGCAGTTGCTCATAATGAGCTCGAATCCTGCGGCGAGGCATTTTTTCAGTCATTGAAAGGTATCCTTAATCGCAATGCAACGGGAAAGTTTATCCATGAGATTGAGAATCGCTTCTTATACACACCTATTGAGTGAGCAGTTTTGATCCACTGTAGCTCCGGCTATTCATTTGTTGGACACCAAATTTTAATCATTTGCATGTTCGGTTCATATCTCTTTGCATACGAAATTTCATTACAATCGGGCAAAACATTCTTAGTACGTCATTTGCACTTGATAGTACTCTTTCATTATCATCCTGGTGGTTAATTAAAGCCTTATTATTAATAGAAAAATTTTAACGCATTATTTTTAAATGTCTTCTAAATAGGGCAGTGGAATGATAAGCATGCAATTGACTCATTATTTCTCCCATCATAACTAAGAGTAAGAAAAAGAATCCCTCCTATGAATTATGTCAAAGCAAATATTTCTAAGGTTAGAGGAAGCATTGGAATTAATAAATATATCAGATTCAAATGAGAGCAATGTTAAAATTGATGTGTTGCCACCAGACACCAGTGAACTAATTAACGAAGTTGAAGGAGTTGACAATGAAGTAAAAATTAGTATGACTATTGTAAAAGACGTTTGTAGGTCTCTGGAGTTTAGAACTGGAGACAGTTTCCACTCTGAACCGTCTACAAGCTCTAGTGTTTCGATAACAAAGCGCAGAAGAAAATAAAGACACCTGTCAACTTAGATAAAGACTAAATCATCGCAATATACAAAAATGGGAATTACGAATTATAAGGTTATTCACCTGAAAAAGACTTGTTCACGCATATTGAAAACTGCATTAAAAGACAAAACCCAGTTAAGGCTTTTATAACGGTTTTGTTCCAATGAAGGTAATTATCTCATAGTAAAAGAAACTGTGCGATTTTCAACAGATGTAAAAAAAGAACACGATTTCCTGACCACTGCTGATCAAGTACGTGTTTTTGTAGGAATTTTGCTATATTAAACTAGTTATCATTCAAATAACCGTAAACGCGATTGCTGGTCAGATTCTAAAGACCTTGGCACTATTCTGGTAAAACTGCCATGTCACGAAACCACTTGAAAAAACATTACTTGAACCATTTAAATATTATTTACACTTTGTGGACAATGGAACTGTAAGTCTGCATGCAAAGGATCGATCATTCAAAGTAAAATCTTTGTTTGCCATACTCAATAATAATCTTATGAATTTTGGACACTTTTCAGCAAATCTAAGTATTGATGAAATGATTATCGTGTATCACGGTAGGAATAGTCTGAAATAATCAATTCGAGGTAAGCCAAAACGTTTTGGATATAAACATTGGACTCATTGTGGAAGCGAGAGATATTGCAACATTTTTTTCTCTCTACTACTGTAAGGAATCTTATATAAGAAATGATGATCTTCTCGGTTCCAGTTTGTGTTGAAACTGACAGAGAATATTGAGAATTCTTCAAATTACTCTTTACACCCTGCTCGCCATTAAAATTGTAACAACAGGAAGGAATGATACGGTGAACATCAAAATCACATGAAAGGAAGATTTTAGGATACATAAATAATTAGTTTTCAGCGCAATTAGACGACGAAGGAGGGACAAACGACATCTAAAGTTTAAAAGCACAGGTGTGTAATGAGAAAAACATTCAACGCTATATTATTCACCAGCAAGCTTTGTGTGCTAAATATGAGGACATTAGGCGTGTACTGAATCCTATGGTGATTTTAACAAGGTCTGATGGGCTCAACCATGGACAGTTCAGAGACATGTTGAAAGATACAGACACAGAATACAAAGTATACCATATCACACAGCAGTAAGTTGGCTAAGTTGTGAGCAAGATATGAGCAGAGTATTTGAATTGAGAAAGGAAATTTATGATTTCCTGGAAAGTGAAGGCAAACCACAGCCATTATTGTCTGATGAAGAGTGGTCATGGAAATTGTGGACATTGCTGCAGACATAACAAGTTATTTATATTTTCTGAACCTAAAACTACAAGGAGAGAAAAATCTAGTTTCTGATCTATACACCCACTTAATATTGTATTTGCTTAATTATTTATATTATTAAGATTATATTTGCTTAATTTTTGGAACAAGTACAGGTCAACAACTTGATGTACTTTGAGCAGTGCAAGATCTTCATGTCTGAAGTAATAGCTGAGTTCCCAACGTCATTTATATTACGAGATCACCAAAGTCCTCCAGCTGTAGTTTCAGGGGTAGTTTGCTGACTTGGATTCAAAGGAAGAAGAAGTGATACTGCTATAAAACCCATTGGAATAAATGTGTCTATATGCCCAGATGAACTGCAGCTGGAAAACATTGAATTGCAAGCAAATGATCTCCTCGGGGACAATTTGAAAGAAGGAATGGAAAGATTTTACGAGTTTTTGCCCAAGCAAGTGATTCTTATTGTCAAACCTTTTACATCAAGTTACCTTTCAATCTTTGGAACAACATACTAGAGTGAACAAATATTTTCAAGAATAAAAAACGTAAAGAATAATTTGAGAACAAACTTGTCTGACGATAATCTCAGTTCACTGTTGATGTTAAGGACATCAAAGCTAAAACCAGAAATGTCTGCTATTTTGGCACCCAGGAAACAATATCACCATTCCTACTAATACATTTGATCATGTGTAACATATAAATGTGTTATTAAATAATAATTGAATAAAATAATGTTAAATAAATAACTAAAACTACATTATGTTTTAATTCTTTTCTATTTGGACCTTGAGTCTGTAGTCGTCCCCCAATCTGCTGTGTGATAGCTAATGTGGCCCTCGGGCTGAAAAAATTGGAGATCTGCTTTAGAGGATTTGTTCTTTCCTGTTCCTGATCATTTTCAAAGAACTGTTCTTTAATCTGTAGTTTTTGGTTCATATGCTATTTAGACTCATCAAGCAAACTTGAAATTCATTCAAATGAATTTTTAACTACAAAATTACTATATATATAACACATCAATCAATAACTCCCGAGACTAACCCAGAGATGGCGCTCGTAGTAAACCAGTAACCAGATCTTTCTAGAGTACTAACCTTTGCTTGAAACGTGTCAAAATTTTAAGTCGATCGAACCAAAAACAGCTGAGTTATCGAGGTTGGAGTAAAGTCGTTTTGTAGTTCGTTTAAAAAATGGAAAAAACCGAGTTTCGTGTTCTGATAAAACATTGTTTTATAATGGGTAAAAACACCGTGCAAGCGAAACAATAGATTGAAAAATGTTACCCGGACTCTTGTCCATCAAAAGCAACGATTTGTCGGTGGTTTGCCGAGTTTAAACGTAGTCGTACCGACACAAATGACGCGGAACGCTCGGGTAGACCTGTGGAAGCCGTTTCACCCGAAAATGTGAGTGAAGTGACAAAAATTATAATGAAAGATCATAAAGTGAAGCTCCGTGAGATTGCTGAGATGACAAAGATATCATATGGAAGTGTATTTACTGAAAAAGGTTTTTTGAAGTGAAGTGAAAAAGGTTTTTTCCAAGTGGGTGCCGCGATTGCTTTCGATGGAACAAAAACAGCAACGAGTCGATGATTCAGAAAGCTGTTTATCGCTATTTACTCGCAACAAAAAAGATTTCTTGCGAAAAAAAAAAAAATTGGAAAAGCTTTGGAACGATTGTATCACCCTAAAAGGTGATTAACAAAAGGTGTGATGTTGATGAATAAAAAAAAATTTTGCAAAAAAAATATTGTTTTCAATGTTAGACTCGGGAGTTATTGATTGATGTGTTATATATATATATATATATATATATATATATATATATATATATATATCTGTGTGTGTGTGTGTGAATATTTGATTATTTTACAAATTTGAGGAAAGATCAAGTTGCATATGAAATACTCATTAAATGTACAAAATTTTATTTTTATTTGTTGTTTTCTTTCCCTAATACAAAATAATATGAATTGAAATAAAAATAGAGTTTTCATACGTAATTCTTTAAAAATTATTTCTGAGCTTCATGTAATTCAAACTGGTGAACATGTCACCGATTGTGGGATTAAACATATTAACCTGATGATATGCTTTAATTTGTGTTATTTACAAAAGAAGGTTGTGCTTTATTTCTCCTGAAAATGGTCATTCCAATCCATTTCCAGTTCATCGCGATATAGGTTTTTTTTCCTTCTTCTTCTTTTTTTTTTTTTTTTTTTTTTGTAACACGATCCATTCAAATGTAAAGTTTCATTTACCTGATCCGAAAAATATTGCATTAATACTCAGAATCCGAAAGTTACATATATACAACGGCCTTTGCATACACGTTTAATCCAATTGACGATATTTTGTACAATATTTATGTAATAATCTTGTATTAACAATATTAATGTAATAATTTTGTATAAGCAATCATATTATTAAATGCCTTGTCGTATACATACAATGAAAGGACACAGCGTGAATGTAAAATTCGTTGCAGATACAGAGCAAGATTATTAATTCAAAATATTAATAGAATTACTTTATAATAACAAAAAAATTATATTAAATGCGGGAGCTCGGTATTTGTAATTTCTTGGGACTAAACGTGTATGTAAATCCCATTGCATATATACAACACGGCATTTAATACAATATTAATACGATAAAACATTATATTAAATGTTAGAGATGTGTTGTACAATATTGAGACTAAAGTGTGTGTAAATCCTGTAATATATATAGAACACGACATTTAACACAATATTCATACAATACTATTTTATCACCTATTTTATAATAGCCATAATATTACATCAAAAGTCGCGTTGTAAAAGTACAACGACGGAACTGAAGATGTATGTAAAACCAAAGGCCTTCCTAGAAAAGAAAAATGTCACTCGTACATTCCAGAGAAAAGTAAGCCCCTGAGGGGCAAAAAATTGGATAAATATGTTTAGTTTTTTAGTAACGTCGCACTAGAAGCAACACAAGGGCTTTTGGCGACGGACCTCGTAATTTTGAACCACGGTCAAGTGACGAGGACGATACCTGAGCTGGCACCCCTCTCCTAACATCCACACCACGCTAACGGGAGAACTTTAGGCCCCGACAGATTTAATGTGCATCAGTCCTGGCTACATGGCACGTCTATGGCGGCCAAGGATCGAACCAGCGACTGAACGAAAACCGCCGGCCACGAATCCGAAACCATGACTACTAGGCTATCGTGGCCTAGAGAAATACGAACCTCCGAGAAATGATGGCCAGATATTCCGCAGTCAACGTAGCGGCTCCCGATCAGCCTCCACATTGATTGCAAGATAATAAGGGTAAGAAATGTTTCTACTCGAATTATATCAGACATGCAGTGATATTTTATCAATACTGAAATATTTGTATCCATTCGGTTATAATAGCCCTTGTTTATCTATATCCTATAAAACCAATTCATTCCATACATGCACGAGTCTTAGATACTTTTCATTAAAAATAATTCTTTCGAGTACATTTGATTTATATTGAACTCGATATTTTTAGTGATATATTTTACAATGACTTTCAATTACCAAATAATAAATATAATTATGTAATTAAAGAATTCCTTCAATTTTCTTAATTAACTAACAGTTCAATTTCAGTAACGCTCTAAGTGACGCCGGTTTTTTCACTTTTCCACTACAGGTCAATAAATTTTAAGTTGTCTTCCTTTTTTAAGTGGCCGTGGTAGTCTAGTGGCCATGGTTACGAGTTAGCAACTGGCGTTGTTTCTGTCGAGTCGTAGCTTCAAATCATGACGCTATTTAAGAACCGCCGTGTAGAGGGGCTGATGCATGTTAAATCTGTCTGCCCCCCCCAACCCCTTGTGAAGTATGGAAGTTCGGAGAAAATCTATCTGGGATCCAAGTCCTCCCGTTGGTGAAGTATGGAAGTTTGGAGAGGTAGTTGCTAGCTCAAGTGTTGTCCTCCTCACTTGACAAAGGTCTAAAATTACGAGTTGCATTGTCAATTGACATCATGTCCATCGTAAAAGCGACGTTAGTCAATTACAGAATAAAGCATTTCCGAAAAATGAAATTCGAGAATATCTCAAATTTTAAACCTTACTCAATGGAAAACACTCTACTGTAAAAATAATAAATTGTAATCAGAAATATCAAGTATTGATCACTTGTGTTCTGATATCTTTTCCTGTATCCAATGGAGCATGTTGATCCATGGCGAACAATTGCATTGCGATTCAAGTAAGTTTAGGTAGGGACTGCATGTGTATCATAATTTTTCTGTGTTCTGTTTAGTACGATGATGAAAGAGAGGTTCATAAGAGGTGCTGCTCGGTTTCCATCTCATCTCCCTAAATGTTAGTATTTTTATACGAATTACAGGGAGACTTTGAGTCAGAGACAAAAAAAATAGTTGATACGAAACGCTCAAAAATAAATAAATGTGTAAGAAAAGAATCAACACGAGTTGGAAAATAAGAACCAATATTGCTATCGCATTAGAATTTATCTAGAGTTCTCAAACATGAAAGTAGTATTTGTTGTACGTACGAACCGAAGACGCAAACAGGAAACCAAGCTTTGCTAATACCATTCGAATACATTAGCATGAGTTCAGTGAAAATATAATCATTTGGCACATGAAAGATTCATTTCATTAATGTTAGGAAAATTTATTGATAAGTCAATGGATTAAAATTAAAAATATATTTCTGATGTTTTCCTTCTATTTTCAATTGAATGAACACAAGTGCATTCCCTCTGCACTTTTCGAGGGAAGTGGTAGCCGATTAGTCATCTCGCCGTCGACGTTCTTTCCATCCAATCATGGGTTCGAGTCCTGATTCCCCCCCCGCCCCCCCGTGTAGTGAGTCTAATGAGAGTTAAATCTATCTAAGCACAAATTGGCTTGGAAGCTTGGAGATTGAAGTACTACCTCAGGTGCCATCCCCGTCAATTGACGAAAGCTCAAAATTACGAAGTCTGTCACCAAAAGCATTCGTATTGCTTTTAAAATTAAAGTTATTAACCGATTAATCAATTAAACAAATTTATATCGTTTTGGTCTATGTGCAATGCTAATAAGCAATCAATCTACCATTTTGGAATTATTTGATATCTTATACTGAAATTTGTTTTCAACCAAATTAGTTTCGTTCCAATTTTTATTATATTCATTACGACATTTTCATACCAGAAAGGAGTGGCAACGATCAGGAACTCGTGGACTGCATAGCTTCCGATGAGTCATGGATTCAAACCCAGGTGTCATAGAAGATTGGCTGTGTAGAAAAGCTAATGCCCTTAAAATTTGTCGAAGTCTCAAGTCCTCCCAATGGTGTGGAAGTTTGGAGAGGGAGATGCTATGGCGTCGTCCTCGTCACTTGATCGAGGTTTAAAATGACGAGTTCCATCACGAATACCCCCCCCCCGAGTTGCCACTAAGTTCAATACTCATTACTAATCCATGTCACAGACAAAAAATATTTTTAATGAATTTATTACGCATATTCAGTATTTGAGGATAATGAGTGAATGATCATTTTTAATATATCTTGGTTTTGTGTTGAATTACTTTCTTATGAATTTACTGAAATGTAATTTGTTTCCATAGAAACGCATTTAATTACTACTCTAATCAGGAACTGATTTTCGAAACTGAATATTTGAAGTGTTAACTAGCTCTAATATTAAAATAGCTCTGAAATGAATAAATATGTTTCTCTCTTTCATTTTCCTATTCTTATACAGCTATTTTATATTAATTGCAATTGCTCGGTAAGATAAGAATTAATTGCGGTTTGATTTCGCATACTCGCATTAATTTCAGTATATTAATGCATCAAATGCTGTGCATTCGAATTGATTATGTAACCGGGTTTTCAAATCAATTTTTCCAGGCTCTGTAATGCTTTATTATCAGCTCCGAGAAAGGTTTTGATGTCCCTTGTGGCTAAAAATATTTTTCCAGATTCCACTGCGTGATAATAATTGGCATCGCTCTCTCTTCAGAAATCATAGTTTTCAGTTGAATATCTAACAAAGTTTTAAAGTGCTGCTCAAATAAACGGAGGATTCAGTATTAAACTAGTCGATATCTTAATCCAAGTCCTCGGGACAGAGCCTTTTAACGCAAGATTACAACGAATGCTGTTGAATCCACGCGTTCCGTGTATTTTCAATTTACGCAGTGTCTGCCAGCTAGCGCTAATTCTTGGACACACACATAAAGAGAGATAGAGAGAAACGAAAAGAAAGCACTCAATGGTCGAAAATATTTAAGTGCCAAAAGAGAACGCTGTACAAAATTTTAAAAAGCAGTAAATTCGGCTTATAAATGTGATTGTTATAGCATTCATTTTGAGTCACAAATAAAATGAATGCTATATCATTTAAGCATGTGCACACGCGAGTCTGTTAATAACATAATATAAATCTAGGTAAAGTAGATTTAGTGGTATTTTAAATAAAAACAATTTATGTTGTTTAAAGTAACAGATTTTGGATTTTTTTTTTCAAATTGAAGAAAACAGGCTAAAGGTATTTTTATTGCGATTAGTATTGGTTGATTCCTTAGTAAAATGAAAAATTTTCCGAACTCTGTACTCACTAACTTTTAATTGTGATTGTAATTGTTTTATTAACGTTGCACTTTCAAACACCATGAAGGCTATGTGCAGATTACCACAGTGGACCGAACTCACCCAAGGGATTTAGAGCCTCTAATCCGTCCCAGGGGGGAAAAATCACCCCCGTAATCAGTATTTTTAGGTCGTTTTTTTTTTCTTCTCCATCAATAAATAGTAAGATGTAACAGTACATGTTATTCTGATTGATTGGTTTTATTAATGTCGTAATAGAGACAACACAAGGGCTTTTGGCGATGGACCTCGTAATTTTGAACTTGGAGGCATCGGAGCTGGCACATCCTTCTCCTAACTTCCACACCACACAAATGGAGAAACTTTGAGCCTATATAGATTTGACGTGCAACAGTCCCTACTACTTTTTCTTAGTTTTTAGTTTAGTTTTCTTCAATCACACTAGAAGCAACACGAGGGTTATTGGCGATGGACCTGGCAATTTTGAACCTCTGCCAAGTGACGAGGACGACACCTAAGCCTGTATCACCTCTCCTAACTTCCACACCACGCCAACGTGATCAGTCCTGAGGCCGCGGTAGCCAAGTGGTCATGGCTTCGGATTCGTGACCGACGGTTTTCGTTTGGTCGTGGGTTCGATCCTTGGCTACTAAAGACCCGCCGTGTAGCAGGGGCTGATACTCGTTAAATCTGTTTGGGGCCCATAGTCCTCCCGTTGGCGTGGTGTGGATGTTAGGTCACCCGTATGGGATTTTCCTGATAACCGAGGGGATTCTCTGATTGATTTTGCATTACACCATAATTGAAACTCCTTAAATGCTCCAGAATTGGGTCCTACTTTTGTGGCTCACTCAGGCAAAGGTAACCTAGGTATTTCTTTGATATCTAACAACATTATTTATTTGGTGGATAGGTGGAAGTTCGGAAGTTTTCGGACCTAGAGTCTCTGAGTGATCCTCAGTTTGTGGATGTGCATCAGAAATGTGATTTAAATAATTTCGAACTTTATTTAAAAATTAAATACGGCATCAAAAAAAATTTGAAACATTTCAAGAAATCTTATCCCAAATGTATTCAAACAGTTGAATTAATTCTGATCAGCTAGATAAGTTTTCGAATTTATTGATTTCAATCGTCCGGTCATCCGCTTCCATGTTTTCGTAAATGACGGGTTCTTGCTACAATTGGTTTCTCCTGGAGGAACACAATTTAAAATTTTTAGAAATAAATTAAATGCTTTTAAAATAAAATTAATATATTCAGTTAAAAAGTAATTTTCCACCTTGAGAAATTGATGATTTAGAAATTGATAGTTAGAAAAGAAAGAGATATTGAGAAATTGATAATTAAAAAAAAAGAAAGATCTTTATATAAAAGGAAAATTCTTGCTGCTGAAAATGAAGCCTGTTAGCACTTCTGCTCCACCAATAATGAAAACTTTGGCCTGAAGTTCAGGTTTGCTTTTGGCATGTCCTTGAACTCTCGGCCCGTTAAGGTCATAATTTCTAGCTCATCTGATAACTCCCCAAAGCAGAAATAAAAATTTCTAATACGTTCTCTCATCCCGGACTCCGGCGAGACTTTTGATTTGAATTTTAAGCAGCCTGCAGCACCTCTGAGGATTTTCACTGAAGAGGTATCTTTGGATTTTAAAAATCTTATTTGTGGGAAGGCTCCTGGTCTTGAATATTTTGGACTATGGAATTTGGAAACATATTTTTTCTAATTTCTCTAACATTTTAGTGAAATTTATGAATTAATGTGTGCAATTTACCTTTTTCTCAAATAATTTTAAAAAATCTAAATTGAAAATCTAGTAAGGAGCCGTCATCCATTAACTCGTTCAGACCGATCTGTTTGTTACCGACCTCGGGAAAAATTGTTCAGCATGTTTTTGTCAATAGATTAAATTTCTGAATTCATCAAAACAATATTCTTTACCCTCTCCAATTTGGTTTCAAAGAAACTTTTGGCTATGATGACGGAATTTTCCGCATGGTTTCGTATATCAAACGCAAAATATCTACAGAACATGTTGCTGTTACTTTTATCGATAATCAGTTTGCATTTGACAATATAATTGGTCTGTTGAATTTAAAACTTTAAGAAGGTCTGTTGTATTTAAAACTTTTCTCAGGGTTCGGGGCTTGCACCTGCTTTGTGGAACTTATATTTTAATTATATTTCGAATATTAATTGCTAAAACTTTTTAGTTCAAGCTTTTGAAGATGATATGGTGGTTATTTCCACAGGAAATTCGAGAAGAGACATAGAGCATAATTCCAATATTTTAATTGGTTTTATTGCGGAACATCTGGCCCGGATAAGGTTGGGAGATCTCGATTAAGAAAGCCGCATCTGTTGTGTTTAGATGCCCGTCAATCCACAACAAGGGAGTTCATGGTAGCAGCATCGTAAGTCGATACCGAATTTTTAAACTAAACAATTCCATCATAAAAATTTAATTTTTTCTTAAATGTTTATGTATTCTGATTGACTGCCAGCTCTCTGGTGTCCCCATATTAACTATCTTAAAGAAAGAATTATAATCTCTCATTAAATTTTAATAGGGTTCTTTCTGTGATTTCAATGCCAAAAATTATAAACTATGTTACTTATCTGTTATAGAGCCTATTATTGTCTATGGAGCGGGAATTTGGAGTAGTGATCTAATCTCCTCCTAAATTGCTAAGTTAAAATCCATTAAGAGAATTTACTTTATAAAAATTACCAAGGCTTATAGGACGTCTTACACTAGTCCTTTGTAGGTGATTTCGGGGGTTCTCCTATGTATCTTAGCCTAAAATTTCATTTTCTGAAATATCAAATTTGGAAGCAGCATAACTCCAACTTTTTCACCTGATTATTAATATCCCATTGGACTCAAATATGTCACTGAGAACTGTTCGTCCTAAAAAACAAATTATTTTTCTTAACAAATATTCGGGACCCACCGAGTGGGGGATTTACACCGATGGATCAAAGATCGGGTCCGAACCTGGGTTCGCATTGTGTGTCTTCCACCGGGGGTTCCTAAACAGAGTCTACATGCTTAAACTGAATTTTTAAAATTCACTTTTCCTGGAGGAGCAGTCAGATTTGCCGTTTTGTGCACCGTCTCTGATAACTTCAGAATTTCTGTTTACTCCGACAATTTATCATTAATATTGCTACTGCAGAGTACCAGAAATATCTCGGCTTTTATTGATACCATTAACAAAAAATTAGCAACTTATTCTGATTTCTACAACTTACTCTGGGTTTGGGCCCACGTTGGAGATTAAAATATAACAAAATAGCGGATTTCTTTGCAAAGCTCGCTGTCACTTATGGTGAGAGAATGAATGTCCCTGCTCCTCGGTATCAAATAGTTACGATTATAAAAATATTTTCTTTCTGATTGGGAGGTCTAGAAGTGAACTTGTAATACTGATATTTGGCCTAGACTGATTCTGCGAGTTTTTATACGAATTCCGGTTTTATTACTCGCTTCTTAACTGGTCACGATCCCTTTATTTTTTTTTATTTAAATAATCTAAATTTAAAAAATTGAAATTTATGTCTCTATGGCTCTGTTGGAGATGGTGGCCACTACGTTTTCTTTTGCCCTTTTACCAGATATTTTCCTTTAAAATGAATGATCGTTGAAGCAAACCTATTTGTCTGAAGTCTGTGTGTGAAAATCTCAACTTATATTCTTAGCTTAAATACTGTATTCTTACGACTCGTAAAATTACCGAATAAATTATTTAATTATATCAAATTTTTTTTATATTTCTTAATATTTTAATCTTCCCTTATTATGTAACTATAATTGTATACCTTGTATATATATATATGTTAATACTTTTGCCTAAAACTTCATTTTTGCTTACGAATTTGTAGACGATTTTGTATTGTGCCATTGAACCTGTTATGCATCGTATTTCTGCAAGAAAATTCCAACTGTTAGTTTTTTCTTCTTATGTGTCTGTCATGTATATTTTCTGCTGTGTGAATACATAATACACTTAATTTAACCTTGATTTCGAAATTAAGAAGGCCATGGTAGCCTAGTGGTCATGGTTTCGGATTCATGGCCAGCGGTTTTCGTTGAAACGTGGGTTCGTTCCTTGGCCGCTAAAGACCCGCCATTGTTCAAAATTACGAGGTCCGTCGCCCTCAGCTCTCGTATTGCTCCTAATGCAACGTTAATAAAAATTAAACGAAAATTCGAAATTATGTAAAATCTTATGTTATTCTCTCAATAAATGCTGGGGGTGATTGTCTCCCGGAAATCAATTTGCAACTCTAAGCCGTTTTGGGTGAGCTCGAAATCCTTGAGTATTCCTACAATAGCCCCTGTGTCGCTTCTAGTGCTAAGTTAATAAATATCAAGCGAAACCAAAATCTGGAGAACAGCAGGCTTGAACTTGAACTGAAATGAAGTGCATCCTCTTCGTATATATATATATGCATACATACACCTCTTGCAAAGGTGTAAATTGGAGATATATTTTCATATTCACGTTGTCCTGCTTTGCATCCTATTATTTTCAATTATGCCTAATTTATATTTATATCTTTAATTCTAATCTTGTTATTGTTAAAGTTTCTAATACTGATTTCCGTTTCTGGATATTAAATTTCGTTCTCGGGTTGAGACTTAATTCCGTAGTCTTTATTTGACTTTCATTCTGCGCGATAATATCTTAAACATAAATAAATATCTAAAAATAAACATATATAAAAATGTGTAAAAATTTCTCCCTCAATTAAAAGACACTTTA
This sequence comes from Nephila pilipes, assembly GCA_019974015.1. Taxonomy (NCBI): domain Eukaryota; kingdom Metazoa; phylum Arthropoda; class Arachnida; order Araneae; family Nephilidae; genus Nephila; species Nephila pilipes. Next base: position 21,699 of record BMAW01052191.1, on the reverse strand, counting down.
TGTTATATTAATTTGCTCTTTTAGAACTACAAAAAGAAAGAGAATTCTTCTCGAGCATCATAACCCGTATGGTGACCGGGAATGACAGAAAAGTCCTACTATAGCTCATGCATGTCGTAAGAGGTGACTAAAATGGGTACCCAGTGTCTGGGGGCTTGGCCGGACACCTCAGGGACTTACCTTCTTTAGGTAAGTACAGGCATCATTACCCTGAGGCACCTTTGTGATTTGTTTTTCTTTGCTATGGGGTTTACTGTCTTTGGTAAAGACGGGTGACGCGCCCCCGGGTTACAATAGCGATCCTTCTCTATTTTCAACCCTTATTCTTGTCAACCAATTTTTGTCTTTTCTTCAATTTCTTCATGTCTAGACACCAGTTAAATGTTGTTTGGAGCAGCATAGCCATGTCTGGCTCTTGCACTAATAAGCTTTACATTCACTCACATTCTCGAGCATCATTCTGTGTAGTCATCTACGAAATGTGTAGAAAAGTGACTCAAAAATCCTAGAATTCCACAACACTGTTTCTTAAATATTTTGGTTTTATTTTATAAATATGTTAAATATAAACATTTGTCTTTATTCAAATTTTAGATCAAACAAAAAAATAATCCATATAATATTTTTGTGGCATTCCACGAAAAATAGAAGGAACACACACGCAATGGTATAAAATATCATCAGCATGATACACAAATATTTACATATATGAAAATCATTTTTATCATAGAACAACAATAATACGAAAAAGTTATTGGGTAGAATATATTTTGAAGAATTCAAGTCACGAAATAAGCCACTACATATGATTGCAGTGTGCAACATTACGAATATAGTCAATACACAAAATTTTTTCAAAACTGACCAATAACGATTCTTAAGATATAATAGAATCTTTCTGAAAATATTAAAATATAATATTTCAAACATGCAATGTTTTAAAATTATATAAATATTTTTTCATTTCTGGTTCTTTCGAATTTGTAAATTCTCTATTTATAAACCAACAAATGTTATCTTACAATTTAAGTAAATGTTTAAAATAATTACTAACATTAAAAATAAAAACATACCTGAAACATTCTTATTGAATTAAATATTAAATAATGACGGTAAAGAAGCATTTTTCAAATACTAGAAAATATCGTACTACTACTATACGATACAAATACTACTTTCAAATACTAGTTAAGTTAGGATGTTTTCGTAGCTGTAAAAAATATCCTAATGTAAACCAAAATTTATTTACTTTTTATTTATTATTTCAACTCTTATGAAAAAGAATGGTTCAATACCGTTATGCTACAGCGATCCCAAATTAAGATGCAAACAATTATTTTGGAACTGTAAAACATAAAAAAAATTTCTGTGATAATTTTTCAATCAATTAAAAAGTAGTATATATTATAAAATGTAAATTACATTAGCTTATGTAACATTACCCATTTCACAAACGTAATGTTAACCAATGAATACAAGGCTTCTTTACATCGATGGGCAGCACTTAGAAATCAAGAGATCTTGACGGAACATGAGTTATTCAGCAATTGATGAAATTTCTTAATTTTATCACTCATATATAAGATATGAAACATACCCAAATCCAAAACTATCCATATGCACACCCAAAACTGTAAAAACGAAAAATCACTTACTGCATAAAAGCCAATAAATCTAACTCAGCTTTTAGCTCGGTCAAACTTTTCTGACCTGAACTTGGGTTAGAGAATAAACCTGTGATGATGAAATTAACTTTTGGTAAAACCCTAGTTTTCTTCCTTTGCCTGCGGTCCAGTTAATTATGAATACAGCGGTAAGATAAATTTCATTTGGACGTCAGAAGGATGGGGCAACTGAAACAGCGAATTTAAAGAATATTTAGAAAATTGTGAAATACGATTCGTAGGTAAAGAGGTAAAAGTTAAGAAATTGATTTATTCTAATAATGAATCAGTGATTGTGACTGCAAGTGAATAGATAAATATAAAAAAAAAATTGAACGCCTTTTATTCCAACAAAAATTCCTTTCAAACGGGACCCGTGTGGTGACCGGGGATGACAGAATAGTCTCACTGTAGCTCATGCATGTCGTAAAAGGCGACTCAAATGGGTACCCAGCATCTGGGGGTATAGCCGGGCACCTTGCGCCTGGAGATTATATCATGGGACCTCAGGGACTTGACTTCTTCAGGTAAGTACGAGCATCATGACCCCGGGGCACCTTATTCGTGATCTTTTTCTTTCCCATGGGTTTTACTGTTTTTGGTAAACACGGGTGACGCACTCCGGAGTACCCTAGCGATCCTTCTCTATTTTTGACCCTCCTTCTTGTCAACCATTTTTACCTTTTTTTTCAACTTCACGTCTAGACCACAGTTTAATCTTTTTTTGGCGCAGCATAGCCATATCTGGCTCTTGCGCCAATAAACTTTACATTCACTCACTTACTCCTTTCAAACGGAACTTCATTTTTCGAACAAAAAGGCCACCTATAATAATGATCACGTTTTCAGAAAAATATATAAACATTTTTGTAACTTTAAATCTCTAATTGATGATTTATTATGTCGGCTGATCAACTGACTCGGTCGCAGAAACTATATTATTAACTTTGACTTCATATGTTTCTAATGAAGTTAAAAGTTTACCTCCACATTTGAACCTATGAAATATTTGTATCACGATTTGACAATAAATGATTACTTGTTGAAAATCATGTACTATCAATTTTGAATAATAAGAAAATAGAAAGCAGAGAATCGAATAGAAATTCGTAAAATGATCAATTGTATTAAGAAAAACATACAGATATTGAAAATACTATAGTATGAACAAATTGATTTATTTGATTGTTTTTACTAAATATCAGGCAAAAGAAATTAGGTAAAAAAAATCCTCATTGTATTTCGATTTGAGTCTAAAGCAAAAGATGTCCCCACATTTAACGAACTAATAACGCGGAGTAATTATTTAATCTGTGAATAGAAATTGTGTAATCGGAAAAAAAAAAAAAAAAAAAAAAAAAACTAATATCGAAAAAAATTATTTTCTCTTTCAAAACCAAAACTCTTCTCACAAATCGAATCAAACTGTTCAAAACAAGACTTCAGGGTTTCAATGAAAAATACCCCACCAAATATTTCGATATAAAAAAAAAACTCTTAAAATTAACCTCCGATAAAAGACTAAATCTTGCCGTATTGAAATGACTATGTGGATTATGTTTAAAGGAGAAACCAATCAAAATTGCAATATTCTTCAACTTACATCTACATTTGTGGTTTAAAACACTCAAAAACTGCTTGTCGAAGACATATTGTACAGAAATATAAGGTGCTAACCTAGTAAATCAAAAGTATCACTTCCTTCTTATAAGAATTCAGAGACAATAAAGTAAAATGAATATATATCTGAGGTAATGAATTCTTCCACTCTCATTGGTTGTAATGCAGTTGTACGATTCAAAAAGCGTTGTAAAATCAACGGGGAATACTCTTTTGCAAAACAATATCAACTATAAGCTCAGTGTTTTTTGATTCGACTTCAAACATAAACATTTTATCAAGAAAGATGTGTGATTTGCTTTCTACTTTTCTAGAATGAATACAGTCAAACATTTATTGACTCAATTGAATGAAACAAAACTTAAAGCGAAAATGAATACGATCGTTTCTAATAAAACTGGTACTATTAAGGAATTTTTTTTGCGACTGAAAAAATTTACCGTGTTGACAACCAATGTTACTTAAAATGTTTCGGTTGGAATTATTATATTCCTATTTTTTGAAACAAAAGAGATTCATGCATTATTAAAGGCATATAATTCTTACTGCAATGAGAAATAACGTCTACAAAGTAAATGAGGAATTATTATTCAGTGAGTATGAATGTGGATGGGTTGCTGGTGGATGACTCCTGGAAACCAAAACTAGTAGCATCGTATCGTGCTATCTCCTTAAAGATTTTAATCCTGCCGGTGACATATTAAAATTTTTTTTAATTTGGATCTCTTGACAAAAAAACTAACCTTTGCTACTGAGAAGGTAATCTAGTTATCGTACAATGTTGTAACAGTCGATTTGTAGTAGAATTGCCATTCCATTAACATTGGAAAGAATCATTAGATAACACTCTTGTGGCAAAACTAAGTTTCCAGAATTTATGGCTAGGGGGGGATGTTACACAAAAATATAATACTTTACTTTCAATACTAAGGAAAAATCAACATTATTTGAATCAAGTAATAAAAGTATAATAGAGAAAGTCGAAAATACTGAGATAAATATTACTTACAACATCAAGCTGAAAAAAAGGGAAATTAATATTTATTGTTTTTAATCCTGAATCAAATCATGTTAAAGAACTTGAATTGACTGATTGCTTATGACCTATTCACAGTTGAAATCTTAACCTCTTAGATGTGCAAACAAAATTTAATCTAATATGTATTGCAATATCATCTAATATTCTACAAACATTTATTTAAATTTGCTTGGCGGATAAGCATAAAACCTTTTCGCAATTTTTGGGTCTAACAGTAATCCATACGCTGAGGTTGAAGTTCGGAATACAGATCATGACACTAGAGAAGAAGTTCTTACATCTCGTTATGCTGAGAACATCATGAAGGGATAAGCATTGGGTTACTACGTGAAAATAAATCAGCAACAAGGCCACTTTAATATCTCAGTGGGCATGCATCAGAAGGTTTCAACACGCAACAGTTTGATACATTTGTTAGCTTAGGAAAAAACAAGAAAATGCAGTGAGTATGGCTCGGTAACTCCTAGATGATTGTTTGAATTTGGATATTAAAAAATTGCTAGAATTAATTTCGTCAAAAGAAAGTACTGAAATGTTAATTTTATAAGCTATCGGAAAGTATTTGATCCTCTTGGATTGCCTTCTCCATTCACTATAAGAATAAAATGCCTTATACTTAGTCATTAGATGAAAGAATAACCTGAGAGGATCAATGGTTGTGTACGGAAGTGAAAGAATGATGGTGAAGCTTGATGGTGCAAAAATCATATAAGTCAAATGCTGTGCTAAGTAAAATGCAACTGTGATAGAGATGTTTGAATAAGTGGGAAAAGAAGATAAAAATTGATTGATATGAAGGAGAGTCGAAAGTAGAATGCGGTCGATAGGGTACCCCTAGAGTGCGTCATCCGTATTTACCAAAGGCAGGTACATAGGGTGAGTGATGCTCGTACTTACCAGAGGAAGGTAAACCTTTGAGCGAAGGAAAAATGGTAAAAAAAAGCGCAAATTTTGAACATTTTATTACATTTTAACTACTACAAACCATTGTTAAGTATAACTAGAAGCTACGAAACCTAACAAATAGTGGAATAATTTTTTTAGTTGTGCCTGTTGCTTACTATACAAGAATAAGAAACCACGGCTTATGCAAAATAGCTTCTTATGTTTTTATAAAATTAGGTAAATTGACTTGTTAAAAATAGCGACATGTCTTTGGATTTATTTGTCAAAATTCATTTAATTATATTATATCAATTCCTTTTTCGTGACAAATGGTATTAATTCCAAATGGTTTCCGAATAGCTGGAATAGTTTATATCTTACGAACTTTAAATTTTGCATGCACTTTCCATCACAGATATTTCAGATATTTTTCCTGGAATTAAAACAATATAGTGGCAACTCAAGTGTTTATAGAATTTGTGACTGTTTCTTATAAAGCTAAAGTACTCTGTATAGGAAAAAACTGTTTAATTTTCAAAAGTATATTCGTGATTTGATACAGATAGCTAATTTTCCTATCTCAAGAATTGGCCACTTTTCTGTGTTAAACAGTTTATTCTAATTCTGTGGAAGGTCAAAATATACACACAGAGTTACTCTATCTTCTTATTAGAATCAAGATAAATTATTATGTAAAAACTTTAAAACAGGACAATATCATGTACCATCTCTTTGATTTATTGCAAGATAGCAATTTTTTTTAAAACAAAATATTTATGTCTTATGTGAACAAAAATAGAGAACTTATGCTTAAATCTGCAATGCTTATTGCAATTAAATTTAATCCATAGAAATCGATAAAATTCTCCAAAATAAACCCATCTCATAAAAACCAACACACATTAAAACCGGAATATTTTAAGCAAAAATGTTTCCGTCATAGCAGAAAAGTATTTTCTTTTTCTTTTTCTTTTTTTTTTTTTTTTTTTTTTTTTTTGAAAATTAAAAGAATATGAAAAAATAGAATGAGTTTTTAAGTGCAAATATTTTGAAACAAACTGCTACAATTCAAAAACAAAGAAGGGTGATAATTCTCGCTTCCATTTGAAAATTATACTTCTGCTATTTTGAGAAATATTTTATTAAATACTTACCACATTTATGAAAGAAAGGAACGAAATTTAATTAACTAGTAGAAAATATAATTGTTTTCATATATCTAACGTTATTTACACCCTATCCAAATTACCGAAATAATGAAAAAAATTATGGAAAAAAAAATGAATTTGATTTATTTCATTGTCTTTGAAAATTACAATTCGAACATTTGTCATTAAACTTTGAAAATATTTTATTAGGAATTCTTTTAATGCTACTGCTTTTTTGTAATTTTAAATGATAAGTAAATAAACAAGAAAGGATTATTGTTGCTTTCGAAATGAAACGTTTTTAATCCATTTTTTTCCCTTTAAACGAGTAGGTGAAAATTATTTCTATCTTAACATTTGGTGCAGGGATATCTTTTCTAAGAATTGATTCATTTTTAAAGTAGAAACTGATTCGTGGGGAATTATAAACATCTAGCAGATCGCGAAAGGAATATTCGGAAGGGTATTTACAGTGTTGGTAAAATAAATATAATACTCTTAATTTTCTTAAATTGAAATAAAATTAAATAAACGATTTAAGCACACGTAATGTGATACATTATTGTTTAATGTATTATAATAATATGAAATTAAAATGAATATAATAGCTTTATATATATATATATACAAGTATATATATATATATATATATATATATATATATATATATATATACTTATATATATATATATATACTTATATATATATTTATATATATATACTTATATATATATACAAAATTATAAAAGTATAATTGGAAACATTTGTACACTTTGTTAATACTATAAATAACACAAATTTTATTAAATAATAGAAATTAATACTTCATTTTTTTAAGTTCTTTAGTTTAAATGATTGATATTCAAGTCACTGGGAAATATATTCTACTAACAGATTTTGAGACGTCTCTGTCCATATTATTCTATGTAACAATGAGAGCTTCTTTTAAACTTTTTTTCTTGTGATTTTTTTCGAATATATGCATCTAATAGTATCCCTATATTTTCTATTGGATTCAGATCTGGACAATGTGGAAAAATCGCCTTCGATCAATGTAAAGAACCACGTGCCAGTGACCATAGCAGTATGCTTTGGGTTGTTATATTGGTTAAAGCAAAATGTTTGCTGCAAGCTTAATTTTCTACAATGCTTTAAAAAGTTATTCCGTGATACAACAGTAAAGGTTAAAACTGTCGATGTTAGTATGAATAAAATACAAATCTTTTTAGTCCACTCCCCACAACCATAACATTTCCCCTATCATTCTTGAGATTTAAGTCTAAAGGAGTTTTATTTTTGCCCCGAATATTCCGATTGCTTAGTGGAGAGGAAATTTTAATCTTACTCTCCACAGAAAAAAAAATCCATTGTTTTCCAAATATCCATTCCTTTATTTTTCTAGGTTAAAGAAAAATTGCATATGTAATCTACTGCGTGTTTCACATATGAATGGTTTTTTTCTCCTGAAGCTCTTCCTTTAAAACAGCATTGAAGAGAAATGTTATTGTTTGAGGTATTACTCTGATACTAGAAAATGTTACAATTGTTTTTATAGATGTTAACTTTTTTTAGCAGAATCTATAGGATTTTTAAAATAATTTGATCCACACTCATTTTTGCTTTGATTGTTAATTTGCTACGACATTCTGATAAGAGTTTATTTTCAATGCATCCGATTTTTTCTATTTTCTCACTATGTTCCCAGCTATTATAAATGCAGATGGAATCACTTACGGTATCCGACTAGGTTAAAAAAGCGTTTTTTGAAGAAAATTTCTATTTTTTTTTATTGTAAATTAAAGTCCTACTTTTCAAGATTCCATAACAGTCTTTATTTTCACTTTATGAGAGGTAGAACTCAAGATATAGCTTTTTTAATAATGCGTAGTATTTGAAAACGAAACCGGAAGTATATGATTTATACTTTTAAAGGTATTATTGCTCTAAAATAATGTTTTAAGACCTTAATTTTAATTCTCTATTTACTAAGCCACAGTTTATTTATAATTATTTCAAGCCATTTTGTTGTAGATGATTGGCAACAGTGTTTTCGACTGTCCCTAATGTTTGTTTACATTTTTAGTTCGTGTTTTTTCGCTTATTGTTAGTTGTTTTTCTTCTATATTTTGTATCACTTTCAGTTCTTTCTTTTTTTGAAATTAAATTTAAATTAATTTTTCTTCAAAATCTGAGTAGAAGGGGCTCATATAATGCGTTAAAAAGTTTTAAGGAAACTAAAAGACTTGTACTGTAACTGATTCAGCATGTTAAGGAGAAAAGACTGCAAATGAAATGATGCTACAACAGAGTAGTAAACCTGAACATGATGAAAAGTATTCATCAAGTTATTTAACTAGAAACTTAAACATTGATTGACAAACTTAATTCGGTGTATAATTTCCTTAAAATGAATTTTTCCATGCAGTTCGGTGGCAAATAATACCAAAAAAATTATTTGTTTTGAACTATGCATTGCATTAGGTGCTTACATTAATGTTGTAAAATTTAATAATAGATGTGATGGTTTACTATGCATATTAAATGAAATGAACATTGTTTCTACATATAATAATGTACAGGGACAAACAATATTAGATGATGAGTGCATTGATGCTTTAAAATACTAATCACTGTCAATAGTAAAAATTTCCAGTAGAAAGCTTGATGTCATAAGAAAGAAAAAGAAACATAATAAAGGCAGAAAAACATGGAATGAACAATAAAATTGGGGAATTTTAAGTTATTTAACTTTTAATTTAAATATATATATATATATATATATATATATATATATATATTAAATGTGTGGTTTCTTAAAAAAAATTCATACAATTTTTACTCGAAAAATAGAGTATCTCCACAACAATCAGCCAAAATTGAATGAAATTTGGTACAAATATTTCAAAACACCCTCGAGTATTACAAATCACAGATTTAGATATAGTTACATTTAATCATATTTTATAGTTATTTTTGGATTAAAACATTAATCAATTTTGACGAAAAATCGTATTGTCAAATTCAAATGCTTATGTAAAAATCATTAATGTCAACTTCGAATGCTTATGTAATACTTTTTTTTTAATTATTTCTTAACGTGCAGTGTGTGATACTTCCTAGAGACCATGAAGTATATATATATATATATATATATATATATATATATATATATATATATAAAACAACACTTTTTTATGCCCATTATTTTTTAAATTATGCTGTTTTTCTTGATATTGAAAATTTTGCTAAAATTTCATAAAAGGCATTTTTTTCCAAAACTTAGAGATAATATATGTATATATTTATATACACTCAAATGTTTGTGATATTACAAGTCTGTTTCTATCGTTTGTCATTAGAAAACTTTCCTGGTAGTCAATTTTTGAAAATTATTGTGTAATCCATGACGGATGTGTTTCGAAGAATTAAAAAAAGGCTCTCACTGCCATGAACAAAAACTTCCACATGAGGGCTTAGGTCCATTAGAAAAAAAAAAGAAACATCAATATTGCAGATTAGGAAAGTATAACATATAAAGATAGAGAATTTTAAGTTATTTCTGTAATATTAACTTTAAGTAACAAATGAATATAATTTTTAAATGCGTTTTTTGAAGAATGAATTTTTCACCAAAAGTCATGCACGAAAAACGTGATATCTCCAAAGCATTGGAATTCAATTCAAAAACATTTGGTACACATATTTAATAAGTCCTTAGGAGTGTAATAGATCTCAGATTTTGAGATAGTTACATTTAGACATATTTTACAGTCTTTTTTGATCCAAAACATATAGTAATTTTGATGAAAAATCATAAACATCAACTTCGAATCCTTATAAAATATTTATTTTTGAAAATAATTGTTATTTTGCGGTCCGTTACACTTTACAAGAAGTAAGAAGTATATGTAGGAAATAAAAGTCTATTATTTATTTAGTTATGCTGTTTTTCTTAACGTTGTAAATTTTGCTGAAATTTCATTAAAAAAAACACTTTTTTTTCAAAAACTAGAGATTGTATATGTACATAAATATAATTTTATTTCTTTTTTAGTCTATTTTTATCATTTGACACTAAAAGACTCTTCTGAAAAGAATTCTTTAAAAAATTGGTCTTTGAACCTAGTTGAGTGCCTTTTCCCAATTTTTGGTATGATTTCCCATTTTTATGGAACTCAATGGTAATATTAATTTTCTTGTGAATACTGTAACAAAGGTATGCGAAGAAAAAAAATTTGTATTTAGAATACCAATAATACAATAAAATTTAAGAATTTTGTTATGACTAATACTTAGATATGAGCATCATTTATCGCTCTGAAAATAATTACGAGTGTAAAACGTATAATTAAATACGTGATCTGTTTATCAACACTTTTTAAAAAATAAGCATGTAAGAAATGTAACTGGTCAATTCTTGAGTTTCCTAACCGAGATAAAATTTCTGTATAAAATTATCCTGCAACAAGAGAAGCTATTTCAGATTATTCACTTGATACAGTAATGACTAAGTAAACGTACATAATTTGAATTCACAGCGTGATTATAATTAAGGCTGCATTTTCAAAAGACTGCAAGAAAACAAATCACTGCTCTGAATGATCTGGTATTTCATATAAATTTACGTAAATTAATGAGAATTTGTTGAGAAAGGAGAAAAACAATGAAAATTCAACCACAAAAAGATGTTGCCAAAGAAGATAGGAAAAAATAGTTTTTCAAATGTTTTTAAGCCAAAGAAACAGAAGAAAAAGCTAAACAGACGAAACAATCAAGAAAAGAAAGTCATGAATAAGCTGCGACGACTTGCTCAAGAAATTTTCAGTATACTGTTCACCGTTTTCTGCCAAAAATTGAAAGCACAAAATAGCATGTACCACAACAGATCGTAGTGTATGAGTTGTGGTGTTGTGAATTTGTTTCGTAATATGAGATTTCAACTCTGATAAGTTTGCAATCGGAGTTCGAAGCACAACATGTTTTTGGTAACCCCGCAGCCAGAAGTCTTCATGGTTCTGGTCAGGTGATCGGGGCTAGACTGTTGGGAAATGACGACTGATAATTGTATCATTTCCAAAATGCACGTTCAGAAGTTGCAGTTGCAGTGCTAGATTAAGCTGGTTGTCCATAAGAAATTCATAACGTATACCGTTGGCTGTACACGTGACAGGGCCTGAAGGACCGATCTCCAAGGGGAAAAAACGGCCGACGATAAATGCTACCATAAACCTGTGCAACAAAGTGACATTTAGAGAATGAAGAGACAATGGTTGCATTTGAAAAGAATATCTCTTGCCAATATTCTGAAATTTTGAATATTGACAGTATCTTGGAGATAGAAATGGACTTCATCTGTCCATAAAATGTTCAATGGCCTTGCATTGTCCACTTCCATTCGAGCAAAAAATTGGAAGGCGAAAGCTTCTTGTTTCGGCAGGCCAGCAGGAACCAACTCATGATCATACGTTATTTTTGATGAACGCCATTGTAGGAAGTTTCTGTAAATTTGACGAACCATGATAATTGGCATATCTAATGTTCGGAAAATTCCCATGGACTGCATGTTCTTAAAGCACTGATTGATGCTTCCTTCACTGCTGCAGCCTTATCCTCCATTTAAGTCGTAGCAATTAATTTCTTCCCTCTGTCACATTCCATATCAAATAAACCAGTGTCTTCGAATTTATCAATCAGTTTCTTCAAACTTAACGCATTCATCGAACCATAGCCACTTTTAAAACCATTAAATGTTCGGAATTTCTTCAATGTAATTGCCGCGCAGTCGCAGGACCTTCAAGTTCTCCGCCTCTTCATCACACGTGTAATGTGTGTTACGCATGTCGCGACTATTGATTAGCATCTTAAAATTCACATATATTTTACAGGAATCGTTTTTTAGCCTCTTACGAAGAGTACAGCGCCACCCATTGGTCCATTTCTGATTTTTTTTTTCTTTCGCGAAGCAATTGCCCATCACTTTACGCATATTTAGACGCATTATCGGGTCATTCTGACCTGTGTTTCTTTTTTTTACAGAATTTTGGAAATGCAAGTTTAATTATATTTACTGTACTTCTCCTCATTTTTCCTTATTGAAAGTACGACCGTTTTTATCAATGTTTTTAAAAAATATTTTTGTACCATAGGGTAATTATTATGTTGCACTTTTCTCTCTGTTTCTGTTTTAATTCATAAACGAAGTTTAATTTTCTTAGATAATGTTATTGCATATGCTGAAGGAATTATGATTACTAAATTTTCGGATTTTGCTGCATTTATTATTTCTGCTTCATCCTGGCTATCTCTGCAATACGCATTGTTTTTATTGCGTGGCAAGATATGTATAATGCATATTCCCCGTTTTTATTTTTAAATTCCTACTATTAGCTCACTCTCTCTCTCTATATATATATATATTGTTCAAATTTTCAATCGATAATAAAATACTTTTTACTCATGCAAACAAGTTCAAATACATTTTTTAAACTTGTAGTGGATGCCAATTGATAATGATACCATTTTTTCAAATATTAGTTCATTTAATTAAATTTAATAGGTGAAAATGCAGTTTAGCCCAATCGCTTGGCGCGATTTCAAAAATTGAAAAACTTGGCGATTTGTTTGAGCTACACTTTATGTCCGCGAAGCAGACCAAGGTAGCCACGTTTCCCAAATATTGCCAAATAATTTCTGTCACCAAGTGGGGTTAGGCTTAAACCGCATTCCTACCATTTAATTTACCGGATGAATTAAGAAACGAGGCAATGCTTCTACTATGTCATTTGCCTTTCAATGGCAAATTTGGTAGAGCGTCGGCGTAGAATCTTCACGCCTTCAGATTGAATCTTGTCGAAGCATAAATTTTTTTCATTTGATTTTCAAACAATTAATTTTAGTTTTATGTAGCAGAAAAAGCTTTCTCTAATGTTAAGATATTTAGCAGGATATAAATTTAGGAATAAATACCGTCAATGACGAATCGTGTAGATCGCTGGGAAAAATATTTCTTTTTCCACTTAATACTGTGATTCTGCCATATGCATGTATATATTTATGTTAATTGTAATTATTTAATGAAAAGAAACTAAAAGAAAAAATTTTCTTTGTTGACATAAGTAGGAATTGGCTTTAAATTTTTTTTATATTACTTGTTAATCGTAATTTTAATTGTTTTAATAAAAATTCTATAATCATCTGAGCTTCCCAAAAATACTGAGACAGGTATCGAAAAATCCTTAAAAAATAACTAAATAAGCAACAAATGAAAATAAGACTATTCCACTACTAAAAATATGAATGACTATTCCACTACTAAAAATATGAATGACTATTCCACTACTAAAAATATGAAAGTAAATAAAACATTTTTTTCCATTATAAATGCTTGAGTTGAATAAAGTTTGAATAAAGTTGAGTTGAATATAGTTTTCAGCATTACACCAACAGAGAGCATTTGAATTGAATCTTCCCTTTTTTACCGCAGATATCAGATACCTTTAAGTATTCCTTTTTTTTTTCCAAAAATCATACTGTTTCAAACCATCAGAGTTTCTTTGAAAATAAGAATTCCAACATGAAGCTGAGTCAACCCATATATTATTGTACGAACAGTTCTACAATAAGGTGTTGTTAACATTTGGCTATTTACAAACCTTCTCTTCACTAACATCTCGGATTGTTCTATCTGATTTAAGCTTCCAAACAAATGAAACGTGAAGTAAACAAATGAGATGAAGGTAGGAAGTGTAATGAATGGATTTGAAGAGAGTGATATGTAAGCGAAACAGAATTGAAAATGGTAGTGTATAATTAAAATTGTTTAGGTGGTAGAAGTTAGAATGTTAGAAATTGGAGTGAATTACACTAGTGGATCTTCTGTGCTTCAAATCTGTTAGAAGTGAATCCTGTTTAGAGTAAGGGTTAAAAGGATTCGATTCTGCATTATTGGAGTAGATCACTCATCCGGGTGTGCTGATAGACTAGAACTTAATCGCTTGATTCTAATAAGGGAGTCAAGAGCGCTGAGGGTTGATTGAGAGAGAGAGAGAGAGAGAGCACGATCTTGCATAAAGTGTGATGAAATTGAGAGAGAGAGAGAGAGAGCACGATCTTGCATAAAGTGTGATGAAATTAAAAAAAAATCTGTGTCTGTATTTTTCTGATGTCTCTTTCATTGAAACTATTTAATAAAACTTTACGATGACTGGTGAGTTGAATAAAGAGGGGAGGCGTAAATAAAATTTCCCCCCAATTCTGTTTACCAAACTAGTTATTATAGCTTCTGCCTAGAGAGTCATAAAATAAGAAAAAATAATTTAATTAATTTGTCCAGTGGTAATATGAGAAATCTTCCAGAAGAAATTCTTAAGTTCTTGAGAAACGTGGTTAATGCTCTAATTCAACGGCGGCGTAAGACAGACTAGTCAAGTGAAGGGGGGAAAGATACGATATCGCATTTAAGAGTCACATACACATTCCGGAAAAACAATTTTTTTTAAGAGATACCGTTCTTAAAATCCAAAGATCTCTAATTTTTGTTAGATCCTCGTGAAATTCTATATGAACAGTTTTTATTGTAAATACTTTTTATATGTATTTAAATTATTCCTTAATAAATTAAACTTCAATGTAACGTTATAACAAAAATGTTGGGTGAAAATGAACAGAAAATAAAGGATTTGATCGATGCCCCTTTGAGTTGATTCGTTATTAGGATTTTTTTTTAAAGAAATGAGCCTATTGTAGTAATGTGTTTAGCAGTAAGAACAACTAGAAATACTGTTTCCTTAATGAGTTTTTTCAATGAAGTATTAAAGTTACTCCAAGCTCATATGTAGCTAGGGCAACCAAGTCATCATGGTTGCGAGCTCTTGGCCAGCATAGTTTCCATCAAATCGTAATTTCGAGTCTATATACTACGAGAAGTTCGTTGTATGGCAAGGGTAATGCTCATTAAATATGTGGGGGCTTAAATGACAGCGAAAATTTGGAAAGTAGGGTAACAGCTCTAATGTTGTTCTAAGTAAATATGAAATAAGAAGAACTAGGTCCTCATCAATTCAACTCGTTCTTTTTGAAGTTGACAAAATGCATGTTGCAACTCACCCTTTATAAAAGACGCACTATTATTTAAAATGGAAGGATTACATAACAATAACAAACTAAAAATTAATTTCTATATAAAAGGTCAAAACGCTGATATTTGTATTGTGTATTTTAATTTGGTTGAGTTATTTATTTCATAATTTATTTGTATTATATATTTAGCATTATTCTTAGTATAAAACATCAAGATTTTCCTTATCTTCTGTTTGTTTGAAAGCGTACACTTTTTCAGAATTTTTCATGTCTTATAGTTTATTAGGTGTGTTCCCAGACTGACTTCAGTTCTTCAGATCTTCGCTTCGTTTTCGAACCTTTGGCTGATAGCACTGCCAAATGAACGTAAATCATTCATAACTCTAGACCTTAGTGGAGTTGCTTCAGAGCTGGGATGCGACCCTCTGCTAATCCAATATCGGTATTTTATTTTATTAATTCTTTAAATTCCATATCCGAATGCAATTCAATTTTACAATGAATTCACCACAATTTGTTTTGATAACTTTATTTGCCCTGAACTTATCGATAAATCTGATCATACAATTGATGTTCCATTTAAAAAAATTTTTAATAAAGTTACTACTTTATTAATACTTTTATATTTCCTTCGCATTAGGCTTTTATGTTATATTAGATTAACTTTCATATCTATAGAGCTTCGAATACTTGTGGTCACCGGACGAGATATTTCCATTTGGAGTTAGGAATTAGTATCTAGAGGATGAATTGCTAGGAAACTTGTTAAAATGAACAACCAAAATAAAGGTCTATATTTGTAAGTCTCGAAATTTTGCTAAAGTTCATAGGTTCTGGTCTTCAATATTTAGAGACTGCGTCAAATCTA
>BMAW01052184.1:0-11618 GCA_019974015.1 Nephila pilipes | reverse complement strand
AATGTTTGCTAAGTCCTTAAAAAATACAAAAATGATTTTTTTTTAATTTCATAACTTTTCATTTTTATTGGAAATGTTAGTTATGAAAATTTGTTTTAAATTCAAATTGATTAAAAGTCTTCAAAAGTTATTTCCTTATGGGTATTATTTTCTATTTATTAAAATGTTTTGAAAAAAAAAATCTCTTATGATCCTCATTGTTTATCATTACTACAATATAATTTACAGCTTTATTCCGATTTTTTGTTTCCTTAAATTTTTAATAAATCATAAGCTATTCAAAGCTCTTATCTATGAATTAGCTCTATTTTCAGATATCTAATTAAACTGCAATAAGAAGAGAAAATATGTTGGTTTTTTTTACCTTATTGCACTTTTACTTTAAAACACTTGAGTATCGGGATTTTCTTTTCCTTTTTATAATTGAAAATAGAAGTTTTGCCCGAAATGCGATCTTGTGTAACATTCAAGAAGACTTCAAAAGTAACATTATGGTTAAGTGAACTGTAAAGAATAATTCTAAAATTTACAAGCAACAAAATAGAGTAATGAAACTATTGTTGCGCTTTTCACTTGTTGTTTTAATAGCATTAGGTTTTTTTTTTTTTAAGTGAACGCAACAATGTATCTTTAAATAGACAAAGTAAAATAGGGTAGAAAATACAAAACTTATTTTGGTTAGGTGTTAATGAAAAATTTAAATATTAATTGATGTTGCATGTTGTGACATTGGGCTATTCGTGGTTTCTCTTCACTAACCTTGGGGACTTTTAATTAGGATTGATTGCTTTTGCTAAACAGCCTTTGCCCAACCAAAAATGAAACATGAATATGCAGATAGGAAGTAGGTAGAAATGAAGCGAAGCGGGAGATTTAGGAAATATATAAACTCCTACTGAAAGTCGCGATAGTGAAGCTGAAGGAGAAGTTATAGATAAGCGGAGGGAGAAGTGGAAAGAGAGGTTGAAATAGGTAGTTAGATTAAAGATTGTTGCAAGAGGTTTAGTTACTACTGTTCTCAACAGTTGATCCAGAGTCTGAGTTGCAGTCGAGGAAGGATTAGTGGTTAGAGTCTGTTAGATTACTATTGGTGGGTTGAATTTGGGTAGTAGAAATCTTCCCCTGGAGAGCATATTTAGTTGTTGTTATAGTAAATAGAAGTTAATAAATTCCGTAAATATTGATCTAGCGTCTCTTTGATTGGCTATTGTGTCTTAGTGTTTAATAATTGAATCTATTTAGCTAGCACACGAGGCAGCCTGGGTCGGGCAGGCGTCCAAGGTGAAAATGTAATCTTACGATAAAATTATGATATGTAATAAGGTATAAATTCAAAGTACACCATAAGTCAGATTAGAATGACTTTTAATCTGAGGAAACACATTACTAAACTAACAAAAAGTATTCTAAAACTTAGAAAAACAATACCAAACCTTCCGCCATACTCTTCAAGCTTTCGTTTACATTCTATAAAGTATTTACATTTTTTCGTAATAACTTAGAGACAAACTTTTATCTTTCACGTCACTTACCTTTCATCATCCTCTCCCAAAATTTTTTGTATAATTAGGTTTCAAAATCTAATCATAACAAACGTTTCAAATTATACAATTGTGTAACTTAGAGAAGTGACCAAAAAGTGAGAAAGTGTTGACGGATAAAATTCGAGTTGCTGAAAAACTGCTCCGTTTATTTTCTTACGAATCCAATTAAGCTTAGTGAATCATAATTTACAAAGAAATATTGAATTTTAAAAAGAAAATTATTTTTAAAATATTAGCCACTCGTATTTGTATTTCCTTAACTATGTTGAAGATAATAGAGTAATTCTGCATTTCTCGGATTTTGTAAGTTGTATCACATATAGCTAAAACTACCCTCTCTATGCAAACCTTATTTTATCTCGTAAATTTACAACTCGATTATATTGTTTATGAATAAGGATTTAATATATTTTCCTTACTTAAAATAAAGAACTGGATTTCATTACTTCTGTGATTTCATAAAAAAAAATATTTAAATTGTCAATGTTTGATTTTTAAAGATACAGGAGTTAAAAATTTTAATCGAAGAGATTTGATTCCCAAATAAAGTTATACAAATAATGAAAAGCAATTGCTTGAGATTTTATTTTTCGTTGAGCTTAGAATTTCGGGAGATTTCAATCTGCTTAACTTGAAATCAAAATCTACATGCATCTTAATTGCTTCATTAATTGATAATATTGAAGAAAAAATTTTAAGAAATTCAAATCTCTGGAAGTACTCTCAAATATGAATGCAAACGACTATAAAAAATATTTATTGGGATCAAGTTTGTTTTCGTATCTGGAGTAAAAGGATACAGTAAATCTTTCCAAATTTCCACTACGTTCATGTTTGAATATTTTTTTAAAACGTTTTTCTGTATTTCACTTGGTGTGTGTGTCATCAAATTTTCGATCGTTAATTTAACCAACTTCCCATTAAGCTAGAGCTCTGAAACTTTGGGAATTGTTCTTAATCG
This sequence comes from Nephila pilipes, assembly GCA_019974015.1. Lineage (NCBI taxonomy): Eukaryota > Metazoa > Arthropoda > Arachnida > Araneae > Nephilidae > Nephila > Nephila pilipes. The sequence continues at coordinate 9,113 of BMAW01052184.1, read as the reverse complement.
CCTAACAATGCAATATTTAGACATTTGCGACAAGTTTTAACTAATATTTCAATAATTTTTTTTAGAAACGTAATTTGTGTAGTAACCTGTCGCCATCTGTGGAAGATATATTGAATTACGCAGAGAGAGTGATCTTGAAGACGAGATGGAGATGAGGGTTTTTTACAAAGTTTTAACTAATATTTCTATAATTTTTTTTAATAAACTTAGTCACCATTTAAAAACGTTGTTTCAAAAAATGTTGGTTTTTTTTTTTATCTCGAATTATTATTGAATTGTTTCATAGAATATGGAAAAACTAAGGCAGTTTTTCTTTTTAAAATTTGAGTAGTCTATCTTGTAATTTTTGTTGACAATGTTACTTCATTTTATTTTATTTTTAAACAGCTCGTTTAAGTAAAAAATAACGAAATCAAATAACTATTGATTATTATCTTTATTCATTGTTCATTAATAATTTTATATTTTATATAAGATTTTGAAAAACTTATTGTAACAGAAAACAGTGTTCCTATGTTTTTGAGCTGGCTGCTATTTTTTAAAATGCAAACGTAAACCTTCTTGTTACGATGATCAGATGAAGCGCAATAAAATTGCGGTTTCCATCGTAAGTATAGCTAAAAAAATATTATTTACCTAATTTTAATCATGATTATCATTAGCAAATTAAATTTATTACTATAAATATAATTGCTTTCTCATTCGTACAAGATTACTCGAGCAATGCGATTATCAACTTTCATATTCTCGTAAACATTCTATTTAATTGAAAATTTTAGATATGTAGCTTTGTTTTGAATTCAGTTTTTATTTACTTTTCTTAAAGAGGATATTTTTATTTTCTTATTTATCGAAATATTTTTTTTAAAAAAATACAATTCCTCACAAATCAATGTGTGTGTTTATTATTACTAAAATTGAAAAAATTTCCTTTTTATTATGCTTTATTTGTTTCTTCAAATATTCGGTAAATTTTAGCTATTCCAGTTTCTTAGTTATAAATTAGTCCTAATATAGTTTGCTTAGTAAACTAACACATGGATCAATAAGTTCCGAGACTAACCCAGAGATGGCGCTCGTAGTAAACCAGTAACCAGGTCTTTCTAGAGTACTAACCTTTGCTCGAAACGTGTCAAAATTTTAAGTCGATCGGACCAGAAACAGCTGAGTTATCGAGGTCGGAGTAAAGTCGTTTTGTAGTTTGTTTAAAAAATGGAAAAAACCCAGTTTCGTGTTCTGATAAAACATTGTTTTTTAATGGGTAAAAACACCGTGCAAGCGAAACAATGGATTGAAAAATGTTACCCGGACTCTTGTCCATCAAAAGCAACGATTTGTCGGTGGTTTGCCGAGTTTAAACGTGGTCGTACCGACACAAATGACGCGGAACGCTCGGGTAGAACTGTGGAAGCCGTTACACCGGAAAATGTGAGGGAAGTGACAAAAATTATAATGAAATATCGTAAAGTGAAGCTCCGTGAGATTGCTGAGATGACACAGATATCATATGGAAGTGTATTTACTGAAAAAGGTTTTTTGAAGTGAAGCGAAAAAGGTTTTTTCTAAGTGGGTGCCGCGATTGCTTTCGATGGAACAAAAACAGCAACGAGTCGATGATTCAGAAAGCTGTTTATCGCTATTTACTCGCAACAAAAAAGATTTCTTGCGAGAAAAAAAAAAAAAAAAAAGATTTGGAAAAGCGTTGGAACGATTGTATCACCCTAAAAGGTGATTAACAAAAGGGAATGTTGATGAATAAAAAAAAAATTTGCAAAAAAAATGTTGTTTTCAATGTTAGTCTCGGGACTTATTGATCCATGTGTTATACCACTGTATTTAATAAGTTTATCCGGAAAACGCACAAAGGAATCATTAAATTATAGGTAAAAATATTTCTTAAAAATCGGAGAAAAATGTATTTCCTCGCAAACTTTCTTCATTTTTGTGTTCTTTCGGCTACACTTTAGTACATTCAAGCAGATAAAATAGTCTAAGTGTGAGGAAGTAATTAGAAATTCCAAAAGATTAAGAATACATTCAAGAAATTAAAATATCTGGTGTACATGCAAACTTTAACTTTCCCTCTAATTCTGCACATTTAAATACAATCTCGATATTGCTTTTAAGAACCAAACTGTTATCTCATTATATATATATATATATTCCTCGATATTCAAACAAACTAGTTTTTTTGAATTTCGAATAAGATGCGTCCTAACGCCTATTTTTGTTTCTTTTTCTTTTATCTCGAACAAGAGATTGTAAAAATAAATAAATAAGTAAATAGTAATCCGCTTTTAAGGAAAACTTGTAGTGAATAAGGATCTTTTCTTCCGATTATTGGAATTATTTTTATGATCGATTAGTGCCCTGGGCATATGTTTTTTTTTTTTTTTTTTTTTTTAAAAAAATTTAATAAATATTTTAAAAAAAAAAAAAAAAAAAAAAACACAAAAAAAAACAAAAACAACCCACACAAAACCTTTATTTTTGTTACGCTCTTTATGCTACGTAATTGTAAGAAATAATCTAGATGGGAGGGCAGGAATAGAAAATTCCATAGGATTAACAATACCCGCGGAAAATCGGGGTGGCGTGTCGACGGGAGCCTTAAGGTAACAGTACTTCTTTCTAAATTTCTTTGAAGTGCACCTTCAAAGAAATTTTTTGAACTAACCTGAATTTTGCTTACAAATGCATATTTTATTACCTTATGGGGACTTAAAATTAAAATAAAAACATCCAAGGAAAGTTTCGTTAATGTATATTTTTTTCTATCAAAAGGGAATTTCACAAATATAAGCAAAAATTAAGAATTTTCGCAAAACATAATAATTGAAAAGGAAATAAATTAGTTGAATAATGCTAGAGAATAAATTATTATTTTTGGTAATATAATTAATTTGTAAATTATTATAATTATTAATATGTAAATTATTATTTTTCCCCCTAAGTAAGGAAATTATGGTATAGTTCGAGTTCTGAAAACTGGAATTTTTTTATAAAAGTCATTTGTAATTTTCACTTTATCGCAACATAAGAAAATCATCTACTCAATGCAAAATCTAAGAAGTGTCTGTCATATGTATAAAAATTTGAAAAACATATATACAAAGTTTTAGATTCAATAATACATAAAAAATTCAGACATTGAACTTCGAAGTAATGAAAAATGTTTTTTTCCCCTCGTTCTTAGATCCTTTCCGACCAGAGAAATCATGATCAAGTAATATTTTAGCAACCGTAACTCAGTTTCTATATAAGATAGAAACAAAATTCAAACAGATTCTTAAAGATAAAATATTTAAATTTAATATGAGAGCAAAAATTTTTAAAAAAAAATCAATACTTCAAACGAAAATTGTGCTTCGAAGGCGCACTGTCACCTTAAGTCTCAAAATCGAGGGAGAAAGAAAAGGAATGAAATAAAGAGTTATGTCTCGTCTCTCCAAATTGCACATGCTTCGTCGATTATGAAACTTTCCCTCGATAATTTTCTTTTTCAGTTACAAAGTAAACAGATAAAGAAATCCAAGATTATCTGTTTTTCCGCAGAAACTGCCTTTTTATGAACCTGAGAGACGTCGACCTTTTTCAAGTACTTTTCCATGCACTTATGATATTTTATCACTCATCAGATATGTACGCCGATTAACAAATGCTTTAGTTATCACTACGGGCGTATTCAAAGAATAATTTTGAGATGAAACCTTATTAATATATATATATAATTTCATAGCAACTCTGAAAACGCTTCATATTGATCGGCTAAGTTTAATTAAATGTATTCAGATTTGTGAATTCAATCTAAAAGGGAATATTTAAAACTTGTACAAAAAAAAAAAAAAAAAAAAAAAAAAGTTTAACTTGTAAAAGTTTTCGCACAGTAATTTTTCAAGCAAATACGAGTTATAATCTTAAAAATATATTAATATTGCATGCTAAAAATATTGATTCCTTGTACGATATTCAATTATGTGGTTTCGTAAATCTTTAGAAAATTTAAAACTTAAATTAAAATAAACTTGTTTTGTGCAAAAACAGAAAGGGCTCTTCCAAAGGGACTCTTCATTGCAACTCTTTAGAGTTTAGTTTAATTTTTATTATAAATCATTTAATTGCATTACTTTATTATAAAAGCTCCCTTGTTGGTTAATAACGACAAATCAATGTTAAAATATTTTGATCCCAAACATTCCAAAAAGGAATCCAAATTAAAAGAAGTATTTCAAAATCTTGAGGGGATGGGAAATAACTGCCTCTCACAACTGTCTTAAAATTCTGAATAGTTTTATTCATTTTCAATCATTTTCTGTTTCCTGATTACATGTGATTTAAGATAATACATCAATTGATTGGTAAATAAAATACTTACTGCTTATGTATACTTTATTTCAATCAAATAAAAAATTAAGAGAAATTTATTAAGACCCATTTTTGAAAATTGAGTTTATTACGCAACATTAAACATAATGCAAAAACTTTTGCGATTCAATTTTGAAATGCGGTTGCTTACAACATTTTGAAAAGTGGTCATCTATAACATTTTGTGATTAATTAAAACAATAGCCTCTCGGGTAGCTAATTATTGTTATTAAATATTTGTCTAAATTTAAGTACCTGCTTAAATTAAGTTTGAATTTTTGTACATGCCTTGGTGCAATTTATTATTGTTAATTTTTTTTCCCGACTTATGTACAACTGAGGATAAAGGGAAGTAAAGAAGATATACGGATTGAAAGCCCCACATGTCCGCCTGATTGATGTTTTTGCCAAAAATATTCCTTCGTTTTTCGTTAATTTATTCTCCATAAAGTTTATAAGTATTATTTTAGGGAAAAGTGGCCGACGATGTTCTGGACCACTTTCATTTTTATCTTATCTGATTACTCATGGTTGCCCTCTGCGATTATGTTTCTGACGTAAAGTTACCATATCGGCGCCAGGAAAGTGATCACTTTTCGCCAAAATCGCTATGTTATTATTTGAGAGTCACTTTACTTTCTTTTCCCCTCTTTAATTTTATTACATTTATGTGACGAATATAGAAGAATCCTTTCAGGGAGTAAATTCAATTTGGAAATGAAAACGAATACTTCCAAGGAAATTAGAGAAGCTTTGTGTCTGGTTTCTGTTATTTAGAGTTAATAAACTTATTTTTTTAAAAAAAAAAAATGTTAGACTTACATAAACTTTATGAGTAAATAGTAGTTCGACTAAGCCAATTTCAGTGTTTTTCTTTTCTTATCTGTAATTCTTAATTTTTTCGTTCTTTTTCAGATGTCAACAACACAATACTGTCTTATTATAAGCAGTAGCTTAATTAATAACTTTGATGTCGCATTTTGCATTGATAATTTATTTACTTCTCTTATTTGAACCATTCTAATGCCTTTTGAATGTCCTGTTACGTGGTTGATCGGCTTTCAAATGTAGGAAAGGTTCGCGCAATTAGAGCAAGTTCTTCCGGAGTAAATTTATTTTATTATAAATGTCTAACAAATACTATATATTTGCTTTCTAACAAGAAACAATTAACACGGAAATAAATACATAACAGTATCACACACACACACACAATTCGAAGTTCGCATAACACAGAATACGGCAATTCAAAACACAAATCACAATATCGCATTAGAATGCATATAAACTCAACATCTCCTCTCGAAATACTTTCTAGAACAATCCCAATTTGTCTGGGGTAATCTGGTTTTATCACCAAATTTGTATGCTAAGGTCACCCCTATCTGCTTAACACTGATGCCACGGACGGATTTCTTCCTTGATTGCAAAATTATTTTTGCAGCCTCAATATTAGTTCTGTAGGGAAGGCAACAAAGTTCAAAATTTCCGAAACGGTACAGTATATGAAATATATTTTGTTCATAAAAAAAAAGGACACACAGAATAAAGTTCGCAATTTTAATCGAAACAGGACAAAACCTATAAAATTGTTACTAGCTCAAAATGAACAGAATTGCAATGCTAATAGATTGATTAATCAATTTAATTAATGTAGTAAATTATTTTTTAAAAAGTAAATGGGATTCTTCGGAATGCATCTTTTTTCGCGCAATTGATTTCTCATCGTAAAATGAGTCCAAATTTGGAATTTCATGTAATTTTGCTAAACATTTTTGAGTAATGAAGGTTTGAAAGCTAGGATCTTTACCTCCTAATTTGAAATGGATGTATTGGACATTTAACGATTTAAAAATTTCTATTAATCCCTTTTCAAAGATGTTTTCATCAATAGGTAAATAATTATTGTCAATTATAAAAGTATTTAAAAACGCTTCAATATATATATATGTGTGTGTGTGTGTGTGTGTGTGTGTGTGTGTGTGCTGTGTGTGTGTGTGTGTGTGTGTGTGTGTGTGTGTGTGTGTGTGTGTGTGTGTGTGTGTGTGTGTGTGTGTGTGTGTGTGTGTTCTGATTTATATAAGGAATTTAGGATATGATTTTCTTTCCGCATCATAACTGAATTAAACAAACTTTTAGTATTCGCTTTATGGATAGAATTTGTACTATACATTCGGAGAAGAAGATAAATGAGTTTATTCTTGTATTTCAAGTTAACGATATACTTGAAATATTTTCACGTCAAGAAATTCTTCTTTTTATTTCTATGTGAAGGTGTTCAGTTCTGTTTTCAGTATTATGGAAGTCTTTTATTTGTTCTGCAATAAAATATTAATTTCTGTTATTTTCCATTATGCCGTTTTAATTATTAGTTACTCAATGCTTCATTTATTATTTAATATCAAGGGGGATTTGATCAGGTTCTCAAGAAAAATACGAAAGAAAAATGAATGGTTTATTTACCAAAATTCTTGCTGATATAAAAAGAAATAATATCATTTGACTTTATCACAGAAATCAAGAATAATAATCTTTAGGGACAATTTTGTGAGAATTGTCAGTTAACCTAATCATACAATAGAAGATATTTCGGAAGTTAATTCGCGAATATTAGGAGAACTACTTAGAATGTGTCCCTTCTTGTACTCTCTTCATTTACATTAGTAACATCTGAGATTGATTACAATTGATGGATTTTGAGATTATAATATGTAAGAGTAATTTTTTTAAAAAAATAACAGGATTCTTAAAATACCCTCAATTTAAATTTATCAAATTCTTATTGTTCAATTACATATGATTGAATGAGGTTTAAGTATACTACAACATAACACTCTCTTTCAACATGGGGCTCACATTCTTTCTAAGGGGTATATTTTAATGCTCGACTCAGATAATAGATGGCGACACCACTACTAGTTTGATGTATGAAGTATTTCTTCACATGTTTTTCTGTTTACATCTGATAACATTCTGGTTGACAAGACACTTTTTTTTTGTAACGAGAGGTAAGTAAGACACCTGGAAGTGCACACTTGTTAACCTTGAATAGTCAGGTAAATTTATTTGCTCTGGGAAATGTAATAAATCTTCAGTAATTTAGGAAATAAGTTTGTTGAAACAATTGAACTTTCAAATATTTGACTCACATTTCTCAGATTTGATCTCATTCTAATGCATATTTCCATTTGTCGGGTTCTAATGACTGATTAAAAAAAAGTTTTTTCATAATCTCATATTAGTTTTGAAACAATAATATTGCTAATTTCACATTTTGTTTGTTATGATGTGTGGTTTTGGTTTTTTTTTTTTTTTTTTTCTTCTTTTCATTTAAATTTTTATTATATAAATACTCTTGTGGGAGGAATTCATATTTTCTCTATGTTTACTATTGTGTAATGTTCCTTTTGGTTTTTATTCATAAATTTTAAAAAATATTCACTATTCAAAAATTAATATAAAAGGCAGTACTTTTAAAAATGTACATCTGGGGAATGTAGCATTTATCCGATATCAGCATAGATGTTTGTAACTAAGCATTTTATTAAATAATGTTTTAATAAAAAATTTCAGTTATGATAAAAACTGCAATATTAATTATTTTTTTAATTACAAAGGGACTTTATAGGCTTAATTTGTTTTCTTAATTCATTTTTAGCTGCTTTGATTTTCATCTTTGTTTATCTTGACCCATGAAATATCTTTCATATTTCTTCTACACTGAATGTTAGATTGCATGAAAATTGTGTACATTATGCTAATAAAACAAATACTTATTACATATTTTTAATTTTAAAATAATATGCTGTAAAAAACAGACAATATTTATTATTATTTTAGTATTCCTAAAAGCACCAGAAATGTGTTCCTCTATAACCCATTTTTACACTTTTGATCGGCTTAAGCATCAATTGATACACATATCTCTGTAGTACAACGCTAAATTTATCTGAAATTATGACGTTATTTGATTAATATTTCTTGTCAAACAAAACAGATGTTAGCACACATTTTGTCTTTAAATTATCAGTATAATATTAGCTTTGACTCATTAATAAAACTCTTTATAATTATTAGAATTGTGTATATTTAATATATCAAATAATTACAAAGAACATATTTAACATTTACAAAAGTAATGTTTTTCAATTATTACTATTAACATGTATTTTTATAATTATAGATTTAGGACCATACATCAACATGATTCGCTGCTTTACTCATCTAAAAAGATTAAATTTACTGTCCATTAGTAGTCGATTGTCTTCAAGTGATACTGCACCTAGTGGAGTGCCTTACAAATCTCTTAAAAATGATGATGTGGCATCACCTGTATCAGTACCAACTTCAGCAGATGTAGTAATTATAGGTGAAACAACTTTATTTATTTATTTTTGTTATATATACTAGGGGGTTCCCAAAATTCTTTCCATACTATGAGGAATGATTTGTACAGTTTAATTCTACAGAATTGTATTATATATTTATAAATACATATATATATATAAAGAGAGAAAGAGGAAAATCACAATAACTACAATACTCTAAATAGTTTCAAAAATCACCTAGTTTTCATGAAAAAAAAAAAATTATGAATCTAGCAACTGATACCAAAAACGTTTTGTATTCCATCACACAAAATTACAAATTCTGAAATTTATAATTTCAAATTCTCAACATACAAGACTTTTTTTTTGACCTATGAATCCTGGCTTGAAAAGCATAAAAATTAATTAAAGGAATTAATA
>BMAW01052182.1:0-11960 GCA_019974015.1 Nephila pilipes | reverse complement strand
TGGTTATATATTAATAAATGTTGAAAGTTGTTTTGGTGGTTCTGTAATTATTAGTGTCATATTGTTTAATATTGGATATTAGTGATGGCACAAGATAACATCCGAGGTAATAGGATGTTACAAAGTTAGAGCTTTGAAATTTCGGGAATCGTTCGTACTAGCCTAACAATGCAATATTTAGACGTTTGCGACAAGTTTTAACTAATATTTCAATAATTTTAATCAGTCAAAATATTCTTTCCTCTCGGCGCTTTTAGGATTGAGGAAACAATTTCTTTCCCTCTCTGGGAGCACCGGGCACTCCCCACGCAGCATGAGGTATCGTAAACCTTTTGTACTCACAAAGGGGAGATACTATCTCCCCTTTACTATCTCCGAGATAGTAAGGGTTGCTGACTTTTAGTCAGTAATCATTCGCAAGAAAGAAAGTTTCCAATATTTGGCGCCCCGTCTTATCACAATAATTTTTTCTGAATTCTGGTCCCCATTTTTTTTTTAATAGAATGACTTACAAACTTTCAAATGTATGTTTTGATTTTATGAGTATTATGAATTTTTCAATACGCTCACAAATGTCTTTTTTTAAGTAAATTTTAAAGTTAAAAATAACTAACAGTTTTAACTAATATTTCAATAATTTTCTCTAAGAAACTTTGCCACCATATAAAAACGTTGGTTTTTTTTATATCGAATTATTTTTTGTAAACTTTTTCTCTCTCCCTCTGAACTACATGAAATAATCTCTTAATTGTTTATAAAATTATATAAAAACATTTTAATAGACTTTTTAGAATATTTTTACAATGATTAATATGCATAATTGCGCTCTTCCTTCATTCTGAATACATTGTGATCTTCCAAAAGAATTTCCGATGTGTATTGTCATTCAGAGAAATATTTTTATTTGCTTCTGATATGGAAAGCGTTATTTTACTCGTTTAAAAATTCAATGACTGTTCGTTTTCATTATTATTGAAAACCAAATAAAAATGAACATTTATAAAACTATTATATTACATTTCTACTGATTGTAGTTATGTAATATAAATGTAGGAAAACAATCATATAACAGGAATCCTACAGTTCGATTTGGTAATTAGGTAAATAAATGCCTGAACAACAATTTGATGTTTTAAGAGTAAATATTAAAAGCGGAAAAATTTTCGGTACAAAATAAGAGATTTTTAGGGTATAAGAACCCTCGCTAGAAATGTTCTATTTGCGCATGTTTGTTTAATCAGTTAATCAGATATTCCTACAGAAATTGATATTTATTAATAATACTTTAATTTTATACATTTTTTTTTTATTTATAAACTTGTGATCAAGTTTTCTTTTTTTTTTCTTTTAAAAAATAAAAAAAATAAAAAAAAAAAAAAAATCCACGAAATTTTACACGTTGTTATGTGCATAATACGTGAGATAAGGCATAATGATTTTTAAAACAGTGTATTTATTTATTTACTTATATTTAGTAGCAAAATAACTATTCTTTTAAGAATAACTCGTCCCCAAAATGCGAGTGTGTTATTTTAAAAAAACATCTTAGTTATTTTTAGGATATAAATAAAAAGGGGAGTCATCATTTACTAAATTATTCACAATTTTTCTGTACATCATCTCGTGCAGGTTTAAAAGTGGATTCTAAGCTATAACTGGTCATTTATTTAAAGATTTACTGGTCATTTATTTTTTAATAACTGATCATTTTATTTTAAAACTTCACTCGTGTGGAAAATGGGTATTCCAGTTAGTATTGATATAAAACCTTTGAGGCTACCATCAACACGACAACAAGAGTGTAGTGTTAATCTTATGGAGTTTCGTACTTTTCTATTTACATCTAGGGTATCGCTTTTAATTGCATAGAATAAAATGAATTCGAAAGAGCGAAACAAAAAAATGTTTCTCTGGTTTTCGATTTTTTAAAAGTGTTTGCAAGTATTTTTAAATATTTTCATGAGCATGGATGCTTAATTAATGATAAATTATAGGCAGAGGAAACTAGGCTTTCTGCAAAAAATTAAAAATTAAGATGAATGAATTAGAGAAGCTACTTTTTTTAAAACTATCCTTTGGATTGACTTTTTTGACACATATTGACAAAGTAAATCTATTTCTCCAGAGTAAAAATATGGATATCTCGAAAGGTTTAAAATGATTAAAATCATTAATGATATATATAAAAACCAAAAGAGACTCTTTTGACTATTATGAGTCAAAAACCAAGGAAGTGTCCCTTATAAAGGAGTATCAAAGTGTTCACAAGCGTGTAAGACAACCCCGCGTTAGGGTAATTTTCCTTGAATGAAATAGAGACACCGACACAACGTTTGAAAACAGCCACAGCCAGAAATTTAAAATAGAGAGAAACCTTTTTACCAATAATCGATTCACTAATTTACAATATATAAACGAGTAGTAAAAAATATGAGAAGCTTTTTGAAATGTTTGGATTTTTTCAAAATATTTCTAATTTGGATGAGATAGATATTAAAATAGCATGCAAGAAAATATCAAAATTTTACGATAAAGACATCAATGGAGAGGAAATGAACTTGGAATGTAAGCATTTCAAGTCCTACATGATCATTCATGGCGAAAAGCTGAAGAAAAAGCAAAGAGAAGAAATGGAAAAAATTAAGATTAATAAAAAATATAATTCTACTAATGGATTAGTTTTTATTAACATCGCACTAGAAGCAACACGAGGGCTATATTGGCGACAGACCTCGTAATTTTGTATCTCGGTCAAGTGACGAGAAAACACCTGAGCTGGCATCCCCCTCTTCTAACATCCACACCACGCCAAAGGAGGACTTTGTGCCCGACAGATTTAATGTGCATCAGTCCCGGCTACACAGTGGGTCTTTGGTAGCCAAGAATCGAACCCGCGACTGAACGAAAACCGCCGGCCACAATTCTACCAATGGAGATGAAGAACGGTTGTTGGATGAGGGGACTGGTATTGGGATCAACACATTCTTTACATACAAGTGTAATGAAAAACTATTCACCGAGTTTCTCAGTATTGAAATAATAATGAGAATTTTCTTATCAATGATTATTACTAACGCGAGTGGTGAGCGTTCATTTTCAAAACTCAAACTGGTCAAAAATGAATTGAGAAATCGTATGACTCAATCACGTTTAAATAGTTTAAGCTTGATGAATATTGAAAACGAAATATTTTTAACAATTGATTTTGAAGACCGAATTAATGATTTTACAAATTTAAAATGTAGAAAACGAATATTTATTTAAAACCTCAATTTACTGTGAATTGTTTTTATAGATCTGTATATGTATATACACCAAATTAGATTAAAGGTTTGCAGGTGGGGCCTATTTTTTTATGAGGACCCAGGGCCTCAAGAAGTCTTAAGACGTCCCTGTAAGTGTATTGTGCCTTGATGTTAGAAGCGAATTTAAAAGCATTTCATTGTAAAGAAAGACTTCAGTGGGACGCATTGACTCAATTAGCATCGAATTCACTGAACATTTGAAGACTGGTAGCAAAGATTTTGTTTGGACTAAATTCAAATTTCTCTCTCATCACTGCAGATATTGACACATCACCTGTTAAGCTGCAGTTTGGATTTATTGACATGCTGTCAGATGACACAGTGAAATAAATGTTTAATGCTGACATATCAGTCGACTTTTACCAAACTTTGTCTGCTAAAAAAATTCCGTAAATGAAGACATTTGCTGGGAAACATTATCTATATTTGGCTTTACATATATTTGTGAGCAAAATTTTTCTTGGAGAGAGATCAGCAAGAGTAATTATAGATGTTCTTTAAAAGATATTAACTTACACGCTATGATGAAAATCTCAACAACGAATCTCACGGTTGATTTCAAATAAATTGTAGAAAAATGTTTAAGGGTACGTTTGTCTCAATAAACTGATCCCAAAATTAAATACACTTGCTATTCTATGAAATTAGCGCTTTAAATAAATTAAGTAAAACAGCTATATTTTATTTAATTTATATCAATTGTCTTTTATGATGCAATTGATACCTTTCCTGAAATGCAAAGTTAACTAATGAATGCAATCGTTTTCAAAAATGTGGTCCTCCGCTAACCACTGCTTCCACAAAGTGGCTCCCGAGTTCGTGGAAATAGCTTATACACAGACTGTTTTCAGTCCAAAGTCTAGGCTCAAAATATCATGCCTAATACGTGTTCCTGCATTCTTTTATATTGTTTTTTAGTAAATTTATGACTTTTTACAATACAATATTTTGTATGTTTTAAATTATGATATTTTTTAAAATTTTGTTTAAAATAATAGTATTAGTAATTATATATATATGTGTGTGTGTGTGTGTGTGTGTGTGTGTGAGAGAGAGAGAGAGAGAGAGAGAGAGAGAGAGAGAGAGATAATTATACAATTATTTGTAAATATTATTATAATTTAATTATTAATAAACATATAGAGGAGGAGAATAATGATTATTCAGAAAACAATTTTTTGAATAACATTGAAATTAATATTGGAATTATTCAATATATAAGAAATAGCTTTAAAAATTTACAAATTAAATTTCCCTACATTTTTATTACATGCACTCCAAAATTTCTTAAAGACTCCATTAAATTTATAACAACCATTAATAGTAAATTACTAATAATACAAAAGTAGATACAATTAATATTAAAATTATAACAAAAACTTTTACAAGAATATTTATTAAAAACCGCTATTCTTAAAAATAGTCTAGATATTAGTAAGAAAGTAAAAGATAAGAATATATTTGCTATTAATAGTTGTGATTTTGAAAACCTTTTTTAATTCGATAGAAATAAATGATCTAGTTACGATATTGCTGATTATTTATAAGAATTATAACATGAATGAAGTTCTTACTTATGATAAATTAAAACCCTTAATTATTATTGTACTTAGAGAAAACTATATTAATTATATGTGGATAAAAAATGTAAACAAACTGAGGGTATTCACCAGTGTGATCCTGCGAGTAATAGTTTTCCAATAAACTTTTTACACTGTCACGAACATAAGTGTATTGATTGATATAATTTTACTGTACATAGAAATAATTTTGAATTATAAAAAAGCCTTCTGAAAATAAAACTCATATTATTATCGAACATATTTCAATCTAATTCAAAAAAGAATGGGTTAGTAGGGAGTATGGTCCCCTCATACAGATGTATAGGCCTCGCAACGTGATTTTATGCTAGAAATAAGGGAGTTTATGAGTTCCTGTGGCAATTGGTAACACTCGTTCAGCAACACTGTTTTCAGGTCTTGAATGGTTCTCGAAAGGGTCTTGCGATTTGCAATTGCCCTCTTCAGAGCGTCCCAGACAGGCTCTATAGGATTGAAGTCTGGAGACCTGGCTGGCCAATCCATACGGAGAATATCCTCACTCTCGAGAAATTCGAAGACCAGAAGAGCTATATGTGGCCTCGCGTTATCGGCCATTAAGATGAACTCGGGGCCCACTGCACCCCGGAAAAGGTGAACATAGGGCTCCAAGACCTCATCCCTATACCTCACACCAGTCACAGAGCCTCTGTCAAAGACGTCAAGAGGTGTGCGGCTCTGCCCAGACCATTACACCACCACCACCATAATTGTCGATTTCGCGGACATTGGAGGATAGGTAGCGGGTCCCTGGCTCTCTCCATATCCATATACAATTATAGCGGTGGCGGTGAAATGGTCTGGGAAAGCATCATGTTGGATGGCCACACACCTCTGAAAGTGCGATATAGAGAGAGCCAGGGACCCGCTACCTACCCTCCAATGTCCTCAAAATCGACAATTATGGTCTGTGCAGGCATCATGTTGGATGGCCGTACACCTCTCCACGTCTTTGACAGAGGTTATGTGACTGGTGTGATGTATAGGGATGAGGTCTTGGAGCCCTAGGTTTGCCTTTTCAGGGGTACAGTGGGCCCTGAGTTCATCATAATGGCCGATAACGCGAGGCCACATAGAACTCTTCTGGTCGACGAATTTCTCGAGAGTGAGGATATTCGCCGGATGGATTGGCCAGCCAGGTTTCCAGACTTCATTCCTATAGAGCATGTCTGGGACGTTCTGGGAAAGGCAATTGCAACGCGCAACCCCCCCCCCCCGTCCGAGAATCATCCAGGAACTAAAAACAGCGTTGGTGAATGAGTGGGACCAATTGCCACAGGCACTGATAAACTGCCTTATTTCCAGTATGACATCACGCTGCAAGGCGTGTATAGCTGTAAGAGGGGATCATACCCCCTATTAATCCATTTCTTTTGTGTATTCTGCAACCGCTGTTTCAGACCTTCAGACTCTCATGAGTGTTACGCAGAAACATGTGTGTCTATTATAACTGTTGAATGTTTATTTTGTTTGTATTACATTAACCTATGTTCAATCCAAATTTTATTAAATCTGTCCAGTAGTTCTGGAGATCGTAGATAAAATATGAAAATTCTCTTAATTTTTTACACCAGTGTATATACTACTGGGCATTAAAATTGCAACACCATAAAGGATAGTAAATATAAAAAAATGTTTGTCGTACGTAAGCAGTATGGCATGAAGACAAAATAATTAAATTTGCAAGCAGTTTGGGGGCTTACAGGGGTGCGAAATTAGAAGAAACAAGTACTATCTCTGGCAGATAAAACGGCCCTTTCCCGGTTAGGCATGGAGTCAAACTGAGCTTGGATGACAGAAACAGACAACTCATTCCATGCTGCTTCAAGTCTATGCCACACTTTCTCAACCTTCTTTACCGAAAGGGGTGGCGGGCCAGTCTCTCAGCAATCTATGACATGACGTTTTCAATGGGAGACAGATCTGGAGATCGTGCCGGACAGGACAACATTCGAAAACTCTGACTATCGAGGAAGTTTAGAACACGACGTGTAACATGTGGTCTGGTTGGAAAATGACGTTTGACAGGCCCCGAAAAGAGGGCAAAACCACTGGACGTAAGTTGTCAGAAATTTAATGATCTGCGTTCAAATTACCTTCGATCCGAACTAGAGACGTGTTTGTCGTGTACCCAATGGCTACCTAAACCATCACATTAGGTGCACGGACCCTATCCACTATCGAATGCAAGCAAACGACGAGCGGTCTTCTAAGAGCCCCCAGACATATGTATGGCCATCAGAATATTGCATGCAGAAGCGGGACTCGTCTGAAAAGTCGACATTGTGCCTTTCCTGTATCCAGCTTTATCGTTCGGTGTACCAGAGTCGCCATCTCTCTCTGTGCTGCATTTTCAATAGTTTTGATTCTGGACCACTTTGTGAAAGCAGAAGCTTTAGACGGGCCGCATCTTTTAAAGTGACTGTATTCATTAGGTCACTTTGCATTTTAAAACAAAGGAATACACTGTACCATAAAATCAATAAATATAAATTTAAATAAAATAGTGAAAGTTTTACTCAATCTACGTTTTGTGCTAATATCATATCAGTATAGCTTCAAGCACATTTAACCTTAGAATTAGTTTGATGAGACATAACATATTTTTCTACAATTTTTTTTCAAAAATCTGGAAGTGAAATTGCTTGATGAGATTTTCATCAGATCCTGCAAGTTAATGTCTGTCAAAGCGCATCTATATTTACTCTTGTTCATTTTCAAGCAAAAAAAAAATTTTCTCACAAATATAAACAGACCCAAATATAGAGAAAAGTTTTTCAACAAATTTCTTCATACATGGAAGTTTATAAACAGACAAAAATTTGTAAAAGTCAACTAATGTCTCAGCATTAAACATTTATTTCCCAGTGCGATTTGACAACAGGCCAATAAGTTCAAATTACAGCTCCTGAGGTGTTGTGTCAGCATCAACAGTGATGGGATAAGAGAGCGAATTGAATTTAGGCCCAATTTTCGTAAAATCCTGAAATCTCCTGGTGACCTCCAAACTTTGGAGAGGATCGCTAATCTTAACAGAAACTTTTTCATGCTCTTTCTGTTTGTCTAATAATGGAGAATGATAAGAATTTCGTTCTCCTACTTGCCTTTCAACTAGACATAGTTTTGCTTTGAATGAATTTACGCACGGGAAGGATATCTTGAGTTCAAAGCAGATTTTTCTGTCTTGTAGAGCCCCCCCCCCCTCCAAAAAAAAACTCTAAGCAAGCCGCAGATGGCCCGCAGCCGTTATTTGCCTATCCCTGTTTTATAGGATCCAAATTATCTCTCAACAAATACTTTATAATAAAACTGATATATATAAAAAAAACAACAACTTAGGAATCGAAGATGAGCGAATGAAATTAAAACATCTCTTATAATTGGCATGAAAGAATGCGTGTAGTAAAGAAAATATATATAGATCAGTGTGTGTGTGTGTGTGTGTGTGTGAACTAGTGTCCAATTCCATTCTAAAAAGTAATAAACCTAAGTACCTATCCTGTTAATAATCATAAAGAGAATTATAAGTTAATATTGTTTCAAAACCTACCCTCCTCCTTCTTATCCGTAAGAAAAATTCCAAATGACCTACTATCAAGAATAATCCCGCCATAAGAGAAAATATTGTAAAAACTATTATAATAATTTCATAAAAAAAACTAACAATATTAAAATTACCATCAAGCTTTGTAAAAAAAATTTTGGAATAAATTTAAAATACATAGGATATTTAAATAATATCTTAATGATTTAATCAGAAATCAAAATAAATACAGTTATCACCATATACAAAATAATAATAGAACTAAAAAAGAAATACCATCATTTACATTGTAAAAATAATAATTTTAGACTAAGCATTTAGCAATATAAGATTAAGAAATAAATACCAGAAAGTTTTTTTTAATAAACCTATACCATTTACCTTATTTGTTAATCAGCAAATTTCAAAAGTGTTTTTAAAAAAATTGACGGAAGAAATCAACTTCAATAGATATTTATGAAATTTCTTAAAAATATCCTTCATACTGATTCATAACTAAGTTTTTGTAACGTAAGATCTAATTAAAAATTACGTTTTTGTTTGAATTATGTAAATTACAATTCCAAGCAATACAGTACTATATTGACATGAAAATCAAAAAGATTTCTCTTATTAAAAATTTGTGTATATTTTATTAATTTTTATTACTGTATATTTTATTCACAACTTCATGAACATTATTATTAGTTTGAACCAAATTTAAAAAGGTGAATGAAAAGATAAAACAGGCATACCGTTTGATTACAATTGTTTTGAAAAATAATGTCATCTATATACCTAAACGAAATAAAATTATCGTTAAATTATTTTCATAAAAAGTAAATAAGTATTAGAAAAGCAATAACAAGCTGGTCAACAATGTAGTATACATTTAATTTGCTTATATATTTTATCATTCAATACATTACAATTTTCTTTAAATACTAAATTAGTTAAATAATTAAACCTTTCATTAGAAATAATTTTGTTGATATTATAATTATTGCAAATGATGCAAAAACTGAATTGCTGAAAGATTTGTAGCATTTTCATATTTTAAATTGTAATATTGTTAGAAATAAGTAATACGTTCAAACACATACGAATATAAATATATATTCGAATGTGTTTGAACACGAAACATATATGCATACAAGTAAAGAAAATATATAAACGTTATTGAATATTATACCAAACAAAATGTATGACCAACCTTATTTGAAGATTTGTGTTTCTTGAAGCTGTTTAGAAGCTTCTCGGATTTCCATCCGTGCTTTTGAGACCACAAATCTGGGCACGACAATCCAATGCATAAGGCGCACAAGAGATGAGCTAGGTGCATTCCTGTCACTTCGACCAAACCAAGAATTACGTACAAACGGGGAGCTGGAAAAACGCACATGCAATTAATGAATGATATTTCACATAGCTAAATGTAATGGAATCTTCCATTCCTGTATTGTTGCTCTTGAAAAAAGAAACGTATTACTATTATTCGTATCAATAAACGTATTACAATTACTCGTACCAATAACAATCGAAAAAAATTCATTTATGAAAGAAATACGTAATTTGATGGCTTCCTGTACAGTTTTTTTAAAGTTGGAGAAGAAGAATTCTCATATTGTGTTTTTTAAATTTGGAGAAGAATTATTTTGTCTACCAATTAACACATATTCTTAACATAATTGTTTTTATTTTATGCATTGAAGTATAATCAGGATAATATTTTAAGGCTTACAACAAAACAAATGTTTCGAATACGAATTAAACAAATGTTAAACATCAAATATTTAAAAAATAAATAAATAAAGGAAAATAAGTTAAAAGTGGAGTTTATGATATTATAATGGAGCATAATTATATATATAAATATATATAGGGTGTCCAGCCTTAATGTGACCCAATAGCTATGTCCCGAACCGTTCGGTTTAGATATGCACTTCCAATTTGAAAAATGTTTTAAAAAAGGTAAAGAA
This sequence comes from Nephila pilipes, assembly GCA_019974015.1. Lineage (NCBI taxonomy): Eukaryota > Metazoa > Arthropoda > Arachnida > Araneae > Nephilidae > Nephila > Nephila pilipes. Next base: position 1,555 of record BMAW01052182.1, on the reverse strand, counting down.
TGTTTTTACGTGCTTTTCGAACCAAAAAATCCATTTAGAAAAAAATTATTTTTATACGGGCCCCAGGTCCTATCACTTATATTTAGGAATAGATGCAGTACGCAAAAACAAAGTAAACACAAAAAGTTTCATTTTATTACGATAAAAATTGGCCGAGTTATGGAACTTTGAAAATCATACATTTCATCCATTTTTTCGGCCATTTTCAAGTAACTGATAAGGGGCCGTCTCGAAAGTGAAATTAATTGGAATTCTGCCAGGAAAAATTCGCTCTTGCACGTCACTCTTATATAAATCGTTTTTAAATTTAAAAGTACATACATTACTCTAATAATACAATAATTAAGTACTTAAGAAATAAAATTTATTCTGTGTACGTGTAAAACATAGACAAAATAAAATATTTTGGACGAAGAAAACATTTCAATAGCAGTTCCAAAAAAATAGACTTATTTGCTGCGGCTGCAGACTGATTTGCTGCGGTACTGATCATGGCGAGCGTTAAAAATCTGTTGTGTAGTTGCTTGCAATTGCATACGGTCGTATTCTAATATTACGAATTCTAGTACAGGAGAACGAGATGTATACAAATGAAGAATACTGCGAAATGGAACTGTTGTATGGGCAGTGCAATCGAAATAAGAGAGAGGAGGCAAGACTTTATGCCATTAAATTTCCCAGCCGAAGACATCCAACTTATTGTGCAATTGCCCGTGCTGTTTAACGCATGTATAAAACTGGGAGTTGTCATAGACATATTCCCTTGTCTCGTGCCACCCCTTCAAGCTTGCGGATACCCGCTGAGGTTGTTCTAGAATATGCCCTGGCTCCTCCTGAAAGTAGTGTCCGGGATATGGAAGAACAAATTAATTGGCCCAATGTATTTCGATGGACCTTTAACATCATAATCATACACGGAAAATTTATCTGGACCGTTAGCCGATTTTTTAGAAGATGAAGTTTCTTTACGGGATTTGTCCCGCATGTGGTACCAGTATGATGATGCACCCGCACACAAATCTGCGCAACCATGTACATTTTTGGCGCAGACATTTGACACTCGAGTAATCGGCTACGGAGGTCAACAGGAGTGGCCACTGCGATCACCCGACCTAAGTCCTCTGGATTTTTTTCTCTGGGGCTTCCTAAAAAGCAAAGTGTACGAACATGAATCCACGAGTAAATCCGATTTACTCACTCGAATCAGCATGACATGCAGGTCTGTGACACCAACTATGTTGCAGAAGCTACAGACGGAGTTTCTGACGCGGGTTCGGTACTGCATTTCTGCGGAAGGCAGTCATTTTGAACATTATTTAAGTTAATTTAATCATTCTGATATAATAAAGCCCCTGATTCATGATTGGCGCATCATTCCACATTATGTTATAATTTGAACGGAAATCCTGTATTTTTTTGCTGCTAATTGTTAAAACACGCTGTTTTAACTTTTTCGGTACAAGTTGTATTTCTGTAATTTAACTTTTATTTGTTTGCCATACAGCAATACAAATTGTCAATCTATGATGTTTACTACGATATTTTAATATTACTA
>BMAW01052152.1:0-47638 GCA_019974015.1 Nephila pilipes | reverse complement strand
GAGCTCTGCTCCTATCAATAAATCAATCTTTCTAGATTCAAAAAAGAAAGGATCAGCTAATTTAATGTTTGCTGGAATTTCTAAGTTTGAAATATCTAACTTTATCACTGGTAACAAATCGGTGATCTTAGTATTATCAAAAAATCTAATCCAGCAGAAAAAGATCTGTTTTCGTTTGATATTAAAGTATTTATTTTCTTTTTAATACTAACCGCACAACCAGAAAGACCTCAAATCGGAATATTAACTTTAAGTTTTTTCAAGCCTAGCAAGTCTGCAATATTTGATGTTATACAGCAACACATGCTGCCACTGTCAAGAATCGCACGTCCCTTCTGAAAGTGACCACTCCTGTCTGAAAAGTAAACAACAGTAGTTGCTATTACTATTTTTCTTTTTTCCGACGCAAAACATAACGTTACTGCATGGGAGCTATTACCCTCCTCGGTAGGCGTTTCGGAACTTTCCGTTTGTTTCTCCCCTTCGTGAGAGGGATCTTGCGACCTTTGACCCCACAATGCTAACTCATTCCTATGAAGTAACGAATGATGCTTTGATTTACAAATGATACAAGTAAACTTTGAGCGGCAATATGCTACTTTATGCTGATCAAAACAATTCAAACATAGATTATTGTTTCTAACAAATGCATATCTTTTTTTCTGGAGTAAGATTAAGAAATGATTCACATTTATAAAGTGCATGAACATTCTTGCATAATAAACATAAGGCAGAATTTATACTCGGAGATTTAACAAATAGTGTTTTAGCATTATTTCCTTTTTAAAAATATTTAGATATAACGGAAAGATTACGACTAATGTTATTTGAAACTAAATATCTTTTTTCTAGAAATTCTGTCAAATTATCAAAATCTGGAACTTCATTTGTTATAAGTAACAATTCATATTGTTAACGCGTTTCTATTGCTAGCTTTTGTAAAATAATATTTAAAAGTAACACAATCGATAACTTTTCTTTTTCATAATTTAATATTTTTAAGGCTCTTAAGCTTTTTTGTAATACAGTCAAGAAATCTTCTTAAATCTTTTGCCAACTTTTGAGTAAGTTTATCATAATTAACTATATTCTTAATATGTTTATCAACTATTAATCTTTTATTTTCATAACGTTCGTCAAGAGCTTTGAAAAGAGATTGGAAAGTATCATCAGACGTTTCAATATTTTTCGTTTCACCCTTTAAAGCTGCTCGCACCGAGTCCATCTCAGCTAATGAAATTTCAATTTCAAGGATTTCTTCGTCCGTTGCAGATTCAAAGTACTCAGTCTTGATGTCATCGAACTTTTTCTGTAATTTCTCAAGCACCGTTAAATGAGCAGCAATATCCGCTAGATCATTTCTTTCCTTCCAATTACTTAATTTTGCAATCTGGGCTTTAATATTGCCCTTCTTTCGATTAAGTGTAGTTATATTTGAAGACATAGTAAAATATCCACACTAGTAATCACTCTAAAACAGTCAACTAAGCACTAAAGCGAAGATACCAATATACAAAGAACTATCGTGCTAACTTTCAACATGGAACACTATAATCCAAAATTCATTAGTCGCTGTCTCCGACTCGACAAACCAGAATGTTACTATTATAAGTAACTTAAGTTCGGTTAATCATGAACGATGGACCATTTAAACAAAAATAAATTTATTAAATCCAAACTATATTGGATCTCGCACCTATATGCGAATCAACAACCGTACCGTTTTACATCCAATAGAATTCTACCAAAAACCAAAAGAATTCTTCCCTATTACAAGAAAGAGCGCCATCTAGTGGCTTTACAATAAACCTCTCTGGAATAATACAAAATAGACAGCAGACTGAACAAATTTTGAGGAAAAGAAATTGAACAAAAGGATATACACTCACATGCAACTATAGTTTATCTACTTTAAATTTAAATATAATTTTTGAAATTTGTAGAGTCACTTATTTTTTTAGACTTACTCTCATAAAACTTTGAATTATTCTAACTGAAATGCATACAATAAGTATAATGTGATCGATTAATCTAAAACTATTTATCAAAGTTAAATTTTGATTAAATAAATCAAAAAGACAGATCTCAGGTTTTATAAGACATATTTTCTTCATCATATAATTCCCCCCCCCTTTCACTTATTGGCTTAGTATCCGTGCTTTTACTGAATTCAAAATATCCCTTATGTACTTTAAAACATTTTTGGGGTTAAAAAAATAAATATTTTTTAAAAGATTTAATAATTTTATTCAATAATATTTGTTCTTTTTAAATTTGACTTTATAAATGTTTAAATTCTAATCAGGTAAAAAAAAATTTCTTTGAATATAAAACGTATTGAAAGGTAATACTTTAATGATACAAATGAATTAGGTCACAAAAAGGTTTCTGCAGTAATGATTGCATAGCTATTGTTTTAATTGCAACGTGAAGAAAAAATATCCATGGTTTCATAAAAATTACGTATTTTATACGATTTAACTTATGTAAAATTTAACGCATTTCTCAGAAAATGAAAATTTGAAATCGAAAATTAGCTTGAAATCTCTCGTTGGAAGTATTTTGTTCCTAGTGGCTATAGATTAGTTTACATTTTTATAAATTTAGCCAATTTGGGCGTAAATTTTTTAGAATATTGGAGATGGTTTGTAGATAAATGTGGAACGATTTTTGTAGTTGCAGTATAAAAAAAAATGGTTAATTTGAATTAACTTTGCACTCTAAGCAAATTTGCTCTAATGGCAAACATTAAGAGCAATTTATTTGTGAATTACCTTCAAATGATTAGGACGGCACATGATCTGGTTTCTGACATAAATACTAATTCCCAGACATTCAGGTTGCCTTTTTGTTATTCCAAAAATGTTTCGAGATGGATTTTACAGAAAATTATCATGAGGAAAGTAGTTCTCATATTGTTTTCTTGACGCAGATCTGACGAATACTTTTATTTCAGTTATGAGTAAAAATTCAAAGTAACTTTTTCTAAAATACTAGATTTCTAAATGGTGATTTAGAGTAAATTGCCTTCGCCTCTTTGAATAATCGGAATTCTACGAATATCTAGTTGAAAATTTTGTTTCCAACAAATTATGTTAATTAGGTATGGAGTAAATATTAATGACTTAATTATATTGTGCAGAAATACTAAGAACTGATAAGGGAATCTGCCCCTTAATTTAAAGGTTGTCTGATTTTCCTTAATAATGTAAAATAACATTAATTTATAAATTCCATTAATCCAGTTTAAATAAATAGTTGAAAATTTATTCGTAATTTTAAAAATGTAAGAATCATGATTGAAAATATTCCTGATTTCTCAAGGTTGCTAATTAATAACAGCATTATATTAAAGATTTCTCAATTTAATAAATTTTATTTACAAAAAAATAATTTCATTTTTTAAATTAAAGAGTCAACTATACTCTGCATGATGTAAGCGTTTTCTCAGTATTTACCTATTATAATGGAATATTAGTTTTTATTACTACAGAGTTGTTAGTGTGTACAGAGCTGTGAAGGTTTTGGAACTACTTATGTGTTATTTGAGAAATCAACAACACATAAGTAACTTTTAAGGAATCTTTTTTTTAAGGAAACTTTTATTATTTTTTTTAATTTTTAAGGACAATATTATAGTATATGAACTATAATTCATCATTAATTCTCAATGTTTGCTTATCCTTCTGATATGAAAAAAATATGGATATTTATTCAATTTGAGAATTGCTGTAGTAGAATTAATGGATTATTATTATATTTCAAATCTACAGTAATCTTTTATGTGAAGGACTTTTTGGAATATGATATGTCAATCTCCACATTCCAACATGATTCAAAATTGTGTAGTCTAATGCGTATAACCAATGCTTCAAAACATTTGAAAGAATAACTTTGGAGTCGAGTTTAAAATGAATATCAATTACACTATGTAACAAGGGTTTCGCACACGGATCCACTTATGCATTCAAAGTACATTTTCATGTATAACGAACATGAAGAAAAAAAATGTGTCCTAATATATACTCATGGACAAAAAAAATTAGCGCACTAAGAAATAATTGTGGGATCGTAACGAAATTTGGCATGAAGGTACATGTCGAGGAGATATGCAAATGATTAGAAACGCAGCGTGATTGCGCTTTACGTATAGCCAGTAGAGGGCATTTAACGTCGCTCTCAGTGAAGTATAAAACAGGTAACCAAAGCTTGTTTGAGAGTGCTGAATTGTTTTCAAAGGAAGAGCTGAGGTAGACATGCCATTACGCCATTTTCGAAGACAATATGAGCAACAGTCACAGTTCGAGAGAGGGAGAATCATCGTCATGATGGAAGCTGGGTGATCAGCTAGGCGAGTTGCTCGTCAATTAGGGCACCCTGATTGTGTTGTGAGGAGGTGTTGGGACCAGTGGATCCGAGAGAGATGTCATTTACACGAAGACCAGGTTCAAGACGCCCTCGACAAACCAATCGTCGGAAGAATGCCACATCGTAAGAAATGCACGTGTACAGCCAACTGCTTCATTGGCCGTCATCCAGGCACAGGTAGCGCTTCTCTAGGGGGCCCTGTGTCTTCTCGAACCATACGAATTCGCCTGGCTGAAGGACATTTGGGATAGCGGCACCCATCGCGTGTGCTGCCCTTGACGCCCACCCATCGACGCCTCCGTTTGGAGTGGTGCCGCGCACGAGGAAACTCGACTGCAGCGGAATGGAACCCTGTCGTCTTTAGGGACGAATCCAGATTCAATCTCAGCAGTGAGGACAATCTTGTTCGTGTGTGAGACCCAGAGGTGAATGCCTCAATCCTGCCTTTGCTTTACAGCGGCACACTGCTCCCACAGCTGGTGTGATGGTATGGGGTGCCATTGCCTACAATACACGGTCACCTCTAGTATTGATCCGTGGCACCATGACAGCCCAGCGGTATGTCCATGACAACCTGCAACCACATGTGTTGCTACTCCTGCAATGGCTCCCAGGAGCCGTTTTTCAACAAGACAATGTTCGGCCTCACACGGCAGGGGTGTCCCAAGTCTGTGTTCACACACTTACTACCCTTCCTTGGTCTGTCCGATCTCCAGATTTGTCTCCAGTCGAGCATATCTGGGATCATTTGGGACGGTGAGTTGGGCATCCCACGAGTTTCAACGAACTAGAGGCAAGGTTACAGCAAGTATGGAACGAAATGTCTCAAGATATCATACACAACAATGCCCGATCGTATTGTATCGTACATTCGCGCTACAGGGGGTTCAACAGGGTATTAAATCCTCTGTTCTTTTGCCTTTTTCTCTGATCATTTTTCTTTGATTTTCTAATCATTTACTTATATCAAAATAGTCATTACGTACGTAAAATTTAGTTTCATTTTAACGACCCCTTCTTTGCACGCTAATTTTTTTTTGTCCAAGAGTGTATATCGATTTTTTATAAATTGAAAAATATATCAAGAAACTTAAATTTGCTTGAAAAACTAAAAATAAATAAATAATTGTAAAAAGGTGATCTTTATAGATATGGTTTTTAAAAACTTCCTTCTTAAGTTCATCTCTTTGCTTTCTTACTTATTTTAAGCCTTAAAACAATAATGAATCATTGTTTTAATAGGTAAACACGTATAGAGAAGGGATTAGTCTAATCGCTTTCTTATTAGCGCGCTTTAGAGCAACTGATGACTTAGAACTTTGCTTGCACGGCAATCGTACTGTATTCAAATATTTAAAGTGAGTATTTTTAGCAATTATTCCCTCTGCGAAGGTCCAGTTACACTTTTTAGTTTTCATGAACAGGCTCCACCGCTCATGTAATAATTTAGTGAATAGTTTTTGCTATGTCTGTGGACATTTTACTACAAAATGACAACATCAGAAACTAACAACGAAAGTTAAAAGAACTTATCATTTTTATTCTGTTTCTAATATAGGAGATGAAGATAAAACATGGATATCCCTGTATCATGCATGAAATTTTGTTCTAGTTTGTTTCATTGGATGGCAGGAGACAAAGATCATTGAATCCATTACGTGCTCATGATCTAGCTACCTGATATTCAATATCCTAACGTTCCATATTCAAGACACCCTATAACACAGTGAACTGAATAGTCTGTGCATTCTTTACCTTCTCCCTTGGTATAATTACCATGTACTGGAGAAATATGAGAATAATTAGAACAAGGGACGAGAAATTATCCCCGCATTTTTTAATCAAAAATTCCATATGTATGGGCATAAATATTGATGGTAATTATTGAAGTTGATTTCTAATGCGTACCTTAGAAATAAGGATTGTACATAGACATCTAAAATAAGCTTTAAGTTAATTCTGCTGCAAACTGACAATGTTAATTAATCACATTCGACATAAATAAAAGAAATATATGATAGTATGTTTGTTCAGTAAAGGAAATACAGTATGCGAATTGTGTGGAGATATGAAAATTTTATTACATATTATTATTTTGAAGTTATATTATTTGAAAATTATGTTATATTATGTTTATTGTTTGCATTCAGTGTGTATATAAAAAGTATTGTTGTTTCCTGAGTCTATGGGACAGTAGAGCACAAACATTTTATTATTAAAGATTGACCTTCTAGAAAGAACAACATACAATAACAACATAATGTTAAATATGGTTCTCTAATTGACTGAAAACAAGTATTTCTTCTTACCTTACAAGAAAAATAGGATCTATTTAAAAATTTCGTGAAAGCGAAGGACCAAAAAGGAAAAGGTTTTGCATGTATCGAAATTCAATTTCCTAATTCCAACGATGTAAAACCAAAGGAAAAATATTCGTTGTCCAACAAATTTAGAAACATCTGAATGATGAGAATTTCGAGAAAAATTTAAATGCTCTTGAGATTGCAGTCAGAAAAGTATTTGCTTTGGTTTTTGAGCAATACGAAAATCGTAAATTATAAGCAATTAGTAACAGGACTCTTATACAATTACAAGATGCTAGGATGGGAAACTAAGGAGCTGTAAATGACAAACAACGAGAAAGTTTTCGCTAAGATATTTACACAATGGAAGGAAGATACAAGTAATTTGGGAGATAGGATCACAATATGATGGGTGATTTTTGTTCGATCCTTTTAAGAGAGGATGAAAACCCCATAAGAGGAGAAAGTGAAGATGTTGTATGTAGAAATGTCTTCACATATTCTTCGTTGGAATTTTATTAGTCCTTGATAAATAGTTTTATTTGTACTTTCATAATTATACTATCAAATTTAATACACAACTTCGTCAAATTCTCAAAGTGTTGAAGAATAACTATAAATTTCATTCAATATTTTTATGCAATAAATTCAAAATACGAGAGTAAGTCAAATATTACTTACACTTTTCGTTTTACAACTTTATTAAACAAAGATATGTGTACAACAGATGCATTTATTTTTTGATAGTCTCTACCTTGAGCAATGCACTTCGTCCAGCGAACCAAACACTTCCGTATGCCTTCCTGATAGAAGGGTTTCTGAAGGTCGTGAAGCCACTTTTGCACCGCAACCCGAACGTCCATGTCTGAGGCAAATCGACAACCCCTCAAAGCGTCCTTGAGCAGTCCAAAGAGATGGAAGTCTGAGGGGGCGAGAACTGGGCTGTAGGGACGGAGTTCCAGCCAAAGCCTAATTCTCCTATCTGCTGTAACCAACATTCGAGTTTGTTGATTGTTGTCGTCAATAGTCGAGGTTGAAGTTCGCCTGCTTCTTCTTTTTGTGTTACGCTCGTTCGGCCACTTTTAAACATTTCAATCTACAAAAAAAATGCTCTTACGAAATAAAACACTTTTCCCGTATTGTGACTAAAGTCATCGGCGAATTTCAGCACATTTCTCTCCCTTTGACTGCAAAATCCTGATCACTGCTCGTTGTTTCTCGTTGCAATCTGATAGCGGAGTTGATATGCTTATGCTGTTGTAGCTAAGCAACAACTCACGCAATCGAGATTAAATTCCGTACACGTAACAGCGGACGTACCAACTGAACGCCTACCCATGTGGCGCCACCTGTCTTTGTTTAAAAAAGTTGTAGAATGAAAAGTGTAAGCAATTTTTTTCTTACCTTCGTACATGAAATATTTGTTCATGTTTTTGTATTTTATTATACAGTTTTGAGTTTTGTTTAAATATCATTAAGTTTTATTACAAAGTTTCTCATACAAATTGATCAAAACCATAAAAAAATTATATAATTTAACAAAATATCATCATCATTCCTGATTCATCACTATTATAAAACAACAATGGGTGTTACGCATTTTTAATAACCATTTTCGAAATCAGCACAGTCGATTTCGTAAGAAACAACCAAAACAACTGTTGTGCCAAAAAAAAAATTAAAATGTGTTGTCTATTATTATTAGTACTGGATATAACTTAAGTTCTGATAAGATTTATTATTATTTTTTTAATGTTTCAGCCGTGAGGTTCAAAGTCTCAATTCGAATAAATATTCCAGTGTTTTCATTCATAATTATCTCTTATTAATTTATAATCTCAAGAGTTTTTTCCCGCTCTTTAAATGTTATTTTAAGACCAATGAAGACATAATAAAACAGTTATTTATTTTGATAGCATTTCATTCTGAGTTATAACTTGAGTAAAGTAATTTAAATTACTTATTTATGGCTGCATGTGTATTAAAGTATTATACTTTTCCCTATTTCATGTCATTCTAGTTTGAATTTAGTTCACCAGATTGTGGAGCTTCTCTAATTTTTCTGAAAATTTAGCTTATAAATTTTGTTATTATATTTAATTACTTGGAACTTGTGAAATTAATATATATGTACTTTTTGAACACACAAAATACAACGCAACGAAATAATGATACATTAAGACGATAGCATAAATATTACACAAATGAGTAAATAAATGATCACATAATTATAAGAAAACATTCTTTTTTCATGCTTTGTCATTGACATTACTTAAAATATCAAAATATATGATCTTATGCAACAGTGAAAGGTAAGCTGCTTCGTGGAAAGTTGTTTTGCAATGCTTCTATACATTGTTGTTAGAGGTATTTCCCAGTAGAGTAACATTTTAAATACGTTAAATTTCATATTGAATTCAAAAGGAATTTCATTTGTTGTCCACTATGACAGAGGTGTTTTCGATGATTGAGTGGTCTGATGAACAAGTCGGCTAAATTGTTGTGTCTATGAATTACGAGCAAACAGAAATTAGAAGTTCTGGCCCATCCTCGCTATGTATTTGATCTGCCGTACTCTGTGGAAATCATTAATTGCTATAGGAAGCTGCAGTAGAAACTCCAATTCGCTGCATCGATATTTTCAGAGAATACCTATCGCTAGAATTTCGAATTATAATAATTCAAAATTGAACCTTTCAATCTGAAATGTACGTTCTTCATTTAATCTTTGTGTTTTTTAATAGAGAAAACCTCATAAGCACATTTCATTTGATGAAGAGGTGAATGAGTTAATATCCTCCTTCACGAATGAGTCTCGTGTCAGTAAACAATGACAATTTATAATATATTGAAGTGACAATTTATAATATATTGAAAATATGACACTTGGAACAATTAGACATTTGTGTACAATGTAACATTAGATTCTGATATTTACACTAGAAGTACTCTCTGATATGCATTGATTAGAAGTAAGTTCTTTATTTTTATGATAATGTGAAGTCACATCGTCACTAGTGGCAGGTTTCCAGGTTTTCAAATAGATTGGCCAGCATAATTCAGACAAGAGCGTGTGAATTATTTTAGGCAAAATGGCTGTTAACCTGCCCATCGAAATAATTTAGCAGTTGGAAAGCTCTCTTCTTTAGAAGGGGAAAAATTGAGCCTATCTTTGATAACCTTATTGACTTCACCTTATATGTGTACCACACCCCTATTGAAAGTAATTTTTATTCATGAAAACATATGTTTTCGCTTATTTTTACCGTGCACAATTTATAACGGAAATTATCCTTTCGTATTGTGGCAATTTTTGATTCCTTGTACTTAAACGTATTTTCTTTTTGCTATAATTTACTACACTTAGGAATCTTACATTCAGTCAGCTATCATTTTTTTCAAACACAACTTTTATTCGTCTAGTAATTGTGTTTTGTAGATTTATATTATTTCAGTTGGATTTGGTACATGGAAGGTATCAATGATACAGATTATTTAAGGATCTGTAAATTATAATTTAACCACAGAACTTTACCATACGTAGACATATTATATTTTTTACTAAAATATAAATGCATGTTTAATTAAAAAAAAATTAAAAACCACTGTTTAAAGAGATATTTTATGAACTTCCACTATGTAAACAAAATTAATGGATTAAAAGTTCTTATGTTTTACACAAAAATTTATAAGAACCATTACAATACATTTTTAATGCCTTTAAATCTTACATAATAATGATTATCTGAAAAAAAATGATTAATTTTGATAAGATATTGCTTACTTTGTACCCACAATATGGGATCATATAATTTGTATCCATTGTCTCAAGATCATTGCAGGAAAGTTAAATAATGTGTTACGCTAATGTACTTTCACTCCTTAGAAAGGATATCATTTGTCAATGAAAAGGCAATTAAAACGAAACTCTACTCAATAGACTGAAAGTATCTGAAATTAGTCCTTTAAATTAAATTCCACTCTAAGTATTAGACTACACCGATTAGAATTAATAGATAATTTGTTTCTCCACCACATGACATTTGATATTGGTGGGCAATTAACGTTATTAGACAGATTTGGATACGTTGTCCATCTTATCACAACATTCGGGTTGCGAAAGTAATCCATTTTCAAATATAATGAATAGAAAGTTCTCTGTACCTGACAGCGGAGTTTCTCTTGGAGAAGTTGAGTAATGGTAATTGGAGTTTAAGTAGTGTCAAGCGTTATATTCATTGAGTGACAGCTTGAAACTCTATTTAGTGAAAAGATGTTAGAAAAATGATAAAAATCAAGAAAATAATAGTATTCTAAGTAATATATATGAATATAAACTGAAGCAAAAAAATTATCTTTTAAATGAAAGTGAGCTTTAAATGCAAATTATAATAAAGTTATTCAGGCACCAATTATTAAATTTAAAACCAGTTTCATGTACTTAAGGTTATATAAGCATCTGATTCTAAATAAGGATATGCACAAGTGTTATACCTCTTTCATATACTACAAACGTAAATCTCTTATTATCTCTACATTCGATTTTTTTTGAGACGAGCATTATATTCAAAACTAGAAGGTGCAATACTCTTCAGTTCTTAACATATTGTCGTAAACCAGCATCGTAAAATAAAAGTGAAGCATTTTGCTCATAAATTAATGTAGAATCCGGTTGAAATAGGTATAATAGAATACATTCTTATTATTCTTATTAAATCAGAATATAAGGCCCGTTTCATAAAGAAAAACAAAATTATTGTTGAGAAATTTTTCCATCTTTCCAAGAAACGATTTCGTTTTTACTATAAATTAACTTAAAAAATAAAAAATGAGCTTTTCTTATGAATTTTTATCAAAATATCCCCACAATAAAACTAACGATATGTCAAAGCCTAGCTGGAACATATTTCCAACAATTCATTTTAAAATAACTAAGAAAATTCAAGACATAACAAAAACAATAACATACTGTATGTTTTTGCGTATAACGAGCGACTAAAATTTCAAACCACCTTTTTAAAAAATTTTAGGTATACGCTTCTTTACAGATGCACTATCTTTTTACGAACTTGAAACGTAAAGGCGGAATTCTCTTTTCTTTTAAAGTCATTGATCAAAGGGTTTTTCTAGGTTTTCAAACAATTGTATTCTGTGTTTACCAGCTATATTAGAATTATATGTATACGGGGGAAATGTTTGAGTGAGTAAACAATTCGACTAACTGAGTGGGTTGTATTTAATGTAGATGTGCATAACGATATTATTTTAGGTTTCCGAGAAAAAGGAGACCTAATTTATGGAAACAGAACATCTGACTCGAACCAAATCGCGGAATTACAAATCATTTTTTCCCCTTTTTCTCTAATTATTTGAAATTGTGATTTTGAATTGAAAATAGAAAGTTTTAGTAAATTGCATTTACTTTACTTGATATACATTTGATCTATATCAAATAAAGTGAGTCATACTTTGGTTCTACCAAACGAAACACAGTGTTAGTTTCAAATGCAAGGTCTTCAATTTACAAATGAAAATGAAAATCGTTTACAGCAAAAATAATTAGTGTTGCTGAAATTCCATAAATGAATGGAAGAAAAATGAAATGACTATAATTAATTTGCTAAAGAACAAATTTGTTATGCGTAAATAAGTAACGAAATGGCCTATTCTGAAAGAAAGTGATGTGAAATAGGTCTAAGAAAATATGTCCATTTGCTTTAAATTGGGCAAACAAGAAATCAAATGAATGTGAAACGTTTGAAGCAATTTTAAATCGGAGCAATTAATTTATGTCGGGGGGGGGAGAGAAGAATTCAGTTCTACAAGAAGAAACATAAGTTTCGCAAAGGCTTCCAAAAGATTTGTTCTATAAATTGACAAGCTTCCAAAAATATGTTATTGGTTTAAGAAGGTCAAAAAAATTCACTGTCGCATATCAGAAACGTAGATGAAATTCTAATAATGTCTGGTATGATAGGCAATAAAAAAACTGATGTGAAAGAAACAAAATTAGTTCACATAAAATCAACAGGTAAGGAAACATTTCACTTCAACGTAGTGTTTTCCTGCTTAGCAAACGGTAAAGAACTAAAACCTATGGCTATCTTTATAAGAAAGACGAAGCCAAAATGTAATTCCCAGCTCTGTTAGTTCAACCCTTAGAAGTATGTATTAAGCAAACCATTCAAAGGAAATTCAAGACAACAGTAGAATACGTGGAAGTCAGAAGGTGAAAAACATTTAAACAAGGAATGCAATTGTATCATGCCAGTCTAGAAATAACGTGTGAGTGGATAATTAAGGAATATAATGAAATAAAAATCTAATATATATAATTCAAAAGTCATTCAAAAAATGTGTATCCACCAAAATAAATGGAGAGGAAGATGATTATTTTTATGAATCAGAGTAATAGTTGCGATTCCATAGAATTCGATTATGTGTCTGAAGATATAACGCTCAAGTTCATAAAAATAGTCATTTTTTAAATGAACAGCATTTAGGTACAAATAGAAACCTAACTCTTTTGTGCTCATCTTTTAGTTAATTTTAAATGTATCAATTTTATATCTTGCGTATAAAACTTACCCGTAAATTTCGATCTTATTCTTTTGTATCAAAGGAGCGCGTTATACGCCGGAATATACGGTACTTATTATTCTTTTAAAAATGTTTTTAGACTATTTAAAACATTGCGTTATCTAGTGTTAAAATAGAGAAGAACTTCTGCAATCCCAAATTTTAACGCTTCTCCATGAAAATAAATGTTAATGGTAGCTCAAATTTTGTTTTTACTTGTTTCATAGTCAATGGCGCTCAAGTTGCGTTGCGTTAGAGATTTGAATCATAATATCACCAAAACCTTAATGCAGAATAATATAAACGGCTGCGTGCTAATATTAAAACGACCTTAAACTCCCTCCAAATTAAAGCTGCGCAACAAGATCAAAGGTCACCCTCGGAATTCTCCTTTTCACTTCATCATGAAATTACGAGAATTATTCAGTTTCAATACAGCTGTCTTTGTATGCAGATATGGATATACAGCTGTCTTTGTGTATATATATATACTAGCTGATACCCGCCCGCTTCGCTGGGCAGACGATAATATTATATTTTGGAACCTATACGTAAAATATCAAGAAATTTTTAAATTTAATTATAATCTGAATTTAAAAATTTTAGAAATTGATTGTCTGTAATAATGGTTATCCATGACTTTCAAACATATGAGAAAAGTATTTAAGTGTTAATAATTTATCAATGAAAATGTAATTTAGTCCGTAAATCTGTCGTTGAACAGAATTCCGCATCACCGATGAGGTAGTGTGTAGTGCGATGTGTTCCCATTATTCTACATGGCCAGTATGTGTTCCTATTATTCCAGTAGGCCAAAACCATGTAAAAATTGCCAACATAAAAATAAAAATACATTTTTATATATATTTTTTTTATTTTTTAAACCTGTTGAAACAATTTTTTTGTGTATTACATTTCTATTGTCTTTATTTTGAATGCATGGCAATTTTTGAGGTGACAACTACATTTTTATTTTTTATTATATCAATTTATTTATCTCAATTATTACATTCATTATTATTTTATCTTATTCTTATTTTAGAAATAGTTAAATATTAGAAAAATATGAAATAATATGCCTACATTTCCAAAACATCTCTGTAGACAACATTCTTCGTTCGTTTTTCTGGTTGAAGGTTGATTAGATTTTCACGTGAACTAACTCTTGAACATGCCATATAAAATTGACCATGTGAAAAACAGACACTTTGTAAATCTACACCAGCTAATTTTAAACTCTGCCCTTGTGCTTTATTGATAGTCATCGCAAAGCAAAGTCTAACTGGAAACTGCAAACGCTTAAATTCAAAATGATAATCTGATGGAATTAATGGTATTCTTGGAATGAATATATTTTCACCCTCATACTTTCCTGTAAAAATAGTCGCTTCTATAACGTTTCTTTTTAGAGATTTCACTTTGAGTCTGGTGCTGTTACATAATTTAGGAGGATTTAAATTACGCAACAACATTATTGACGTACCAATCTTTAGGTAGCCTAGTGGGCAAGGTTTCGGATTCGTGGCCGGCGGTTTTCGCTCAGTCGCGGGTTCGATCCTTGGCCGCCAAAGACCCACCGTGTAGCCGGGGTGGATGCACGTTAAATCTGTCGGGGCCCAAAGTCCTCCCGTTGGTGTGGTGTGGATGTTAGGAGAGGGGGGTACCAGCTCAGTTGTCGTCCTCGTCACTTGACCGCGGTTCAAAATAATTATAGAAAGAAAATATTCTGAAAGCTGATCCTTATGGTTAAGAAGACTATTCAAAGGTTCAGGGTAGGATCTAATAGCAGGAATTTGGACTTGATCACCGCTGCAGCACATTCCTGGAGGTTCTTCTATCAATTTTAAAGCATGGCACTACAAACAGGACAAACGTTTTCTGATATTTTTTATCTGCGATTTTATCATTTAAATAGTCAATATCTGTTATATATATTTAAAACCAAATCTTTAGAAATCCAAGGCACTAATTTAACTTTTGATCTTTTTTCATTGCATTTAATTACAGCTGCCTGATTCATAGGGGGGTTATTAGAAAAGTATTTTCGTATTGCTGCTCTATGTACTTCAGGATGGCTTTTAGTATATTTTGAAGCAACTTCTCTATGTATTTCAAGATGACTTTGAGTATACTTTCAACAGCGTGTCTTACTTGTTCATATCTAATTGAATTTGTGAATATTTTTCCTCTTTTTTTTACCTTTATTTAATTGAAGAGATATTATATCATTAATAATCTATTCACTTGAACTTGATAAATTAATGTTAGATATTGATTGAGTCTTTGAAAGTAGCATAGATACATTTTCTTGAGGATGAAACACTAAAGATGACACATTTTCTTCATTTTGTTTCACATTATCATCACCAAGATTAACTTTACTTTTATTTGTTAATCCAACTATTTCAATATAAACATCAAAATGTCCACTATTATAGTTTCCCGTAAAACGTAATTTTTTTTTTCTCTGAATTGTTTCACCAACAGAAGCTATAAGGCAGACGCCTTGATACACTTCGAACTGATAGGGAAATAGCTCTGCCACCGCCATAATTTCGCAAATAGATCCATACGTGTTTGGTTTACACCTTTCGGTAAAATATAAATAGTTAGTATTATAAGGAGCGCCAGGTAGCATTTGAGAGTAGCATTTAAATCGATACCAGTTATTAAACATGTGAGAAACGATAATATTTCTCATTTTATACGCCATCGCTATGTCACCGAACACCAGCAAAGACAGAGACGAAAATAAACTTGCTCCGTAGCCAAGAATTTTAAAAACTTTGAAAGGAGTAGGTATTCTATCTATCCAAATATATTCAACATCCATTATTAAAAACTATAACTGAAAAGTAAATAAGAAAAATCAATTTGTATTAACCTACAATGAAATACTTTTCAAGTTAAAAAATATAATTAATTTTTTAAAATCAAATTATTTAAAAATTCAACAAAAAATACTTACAAAAAGATAAAGTATAGTAAAAAAATTTAGCAAGAAATCACCCGTATTACGTTATCCTTTTTACATAGGGATAACTCTTACGCTAGCAGCATATCTAAAACCGCATTTGAATAGACAGAATAGCTCTTAAAAAATCATATCATTAAAAATAATTCTGTATTCTGAAAACGATAAAATATCCAGCCATTTTAAAAAAACAAAAACGTTTATTTCCTAGAAACCATAAACTAAAAATTGCCAAAATACAAAAACAAAACTTTTGCAAAATGTTTACATTAGGTTACAGTTAATGCGTACATCGCAATAAATATTTTGACAGCTACTTATTTTTTTTTTTATCAATGATATGAATAACATACCGTTATTATTCATTTGTTAAAAGCCAACTTCAATATCTTCGTAAGATTGCGTTTAGATTTACAAATGTAATTTATCAATCATTATTAATAATAAAATACTTTTCTCATAAATTTAAAACTTACGTCTAGGTTCCACAACAATAAAAAATTATTTTTTGCTGAGCAAAGCGGGCGGAAGTCAGCTGGGGTTACCATAGTATAGCTTTTTAAAATTCACAATGCAAGGTCATTGAAATGCTTCGACTTGGCGGTGGAAGATATTTGGTGATAAATCCATCCTCCATCAGCGCATCAATATTAAATTATTTGGTATTTTCCATTTCGCACGCGCAAATCTCGCCAAGTAAACTGAATTGGTAGCAATACACAGTATACATATAAAAAAAATATATTCCTTTTGGCGTCGGTCATATCATTTTTAGCGATAAAGTCGCCAAAAATGACATAACCAATGGATAAGAAAAGATTAACGGATGAAAATTACATTTAGGATTAGAATTCCGTAAAATCCGTTCTTAGTGAGCGTCTACATCGCAAAATGAGTAACTGTACCAAATTTCAAGTCAATCGGTTGAATAGTTTTAGAGATATCGTGATGAGTCAGTCAGTGGTATTTCGCTTATATATATATAGATATATATAAGGTGTGGCTGTTAATTAACAAGACAGACGCTGTAAAACTTTTTATTTTGATGCCATACATGTCTACTTAATATCACCTTCAATATACACCACTTCTTTACCCTACAACGATCCATGCGAATCTTGTGTTGTTCGAAACAGTGTTGGAAGTTTTCTCCTGCCAGCTCCTTTAAGGATGCGACCCACTTTCTCTTTCACAGCTTCAATGTACTCAAATCTTTTACATTTTGATGCAAATTTTATCTTTGGAAACAGTTAGAATGGCGCAAGATCCTGTGAATAAGGAGGATAGTCTAAAACTGGGATGCCCTATTAGGCTAGAAACCCCTTGAAAGACAATGCGGAATGACTTATCTTTCCATAATTCGGTTCGAATTTTCTTTATTCTTTCACGGAGTTCAGCAAAAACGTGAAGATAATAATGTTGATTAATACTTAGACCTTCAGCAATCCAATGAAAGTATATAATCCCATGAATATCGAAAAAAAATCAGTAATCGTAGCTTTGAATTTTGATTTGCTCATTCGAGTGTTTTTGGCTCTCGGTGAAAGTGAGCTCTTCCAGTGCATGGATTGGTACTTCATTTCGGGAACATAAGTAAAACCCACGATTCATCACACTTATGATCTTTTCCAAAAAATCTGGGTCATTTTCAATGGCATTAAAACTGTCGATACAAATATTTTGCGAGCATCCTGTTGTTTAAACGTGAGAATTTTTGCCATCATTTCGGCACACACTTCTTACATGTTAAAATTGGCGTATAAAATCTACCGTACGGATTCATTGTCAATTCCTACAGTTTCATAAAACACCCGAATACTTAACCAATGGTCAGATTGAATCAGACTGGCGATTTTTTTGATATTTTAATCTCTTTTTTGTCTTGAAAAGGCAACCTTTCTTCTTGGCCATCTTGAAGACGCTTGGACCACTCAAAAACACGTGCACGCGATAAAACATTTATTGGCGTACACTTCTTTCAGTAAATTCTGAGTTTCAGTAGCGGGTTTTCCAAGTTTCATGTGAAATTTCACAAGAATTCATTGCTGGCTTATCACTTTTTCGGTGAAACAAACAAATAAACAAACAAACAAAAAATACATAACTCAAAACCCAGTAAATAAAGCGGATGGTCTAACATTCGATGCTGTACTTGGCTAGAAACCTCTTGAAAGACAATGTGGGCTTAGCCGGTACATTGTCTTTGTGGAAAAATTAGCCACGTGGATTCTTTGTCAATTTCTACAATCTCAGAAACCGCACGAATACTTAACCGACGGGCAGATCGAACAAGATTACCAATTTTCGTTCGATATTGTCATCCGTTTTTGAAGTGAAAGGGCAACCCAAGCGTGAATCACCTACAACGTCTTCTCGGCCATATTGAAAACTTTTAAACCGCTCAAAAACATGCGCACGCGATAAAAATTCATGGCCCTAAACTTCTTTTAATAAATTGTGAGTAGAAGCTTTTATAAGTTTCATGTGAAATTTCACAACAACTCGTTGCTCCATTGTTACACTTATCGTTTTTCCCAGCAAAACAAAAATAAAAAAAATAGTAACTAATGAAAAGGAAGGCTGTGGCTATACGGGTTTGCTTACAGAAGCGAGAGACATTGCATTCGGAAGTGAAGGCTTCACGCTTTTGGTCGCTGGCATCAGGCTCATGTCACCTTTTTTCTTCTGTAGCAACGTCACTTTTGTTATTTAATAACCACATCTCGCATATATTGTCTTAGTAGCAATTGATTCTACAATGAAGGTATATAGTATAATCATTTTCCTACCTCATAAACATAAGAATGAGAAAGAATAGCTCATGTACATCAAAGTAAATTAGTTATAAATTAGCAAGAAAACAAAATTAATTTACAATGATGAGTATGGCTCCTTTGGTCTTATTTTGCAACCAAACATTGTAGGAGGGATTACTGGTCAGCGTAAATCGTTAAACGGTTAAACGTTATTTGGATTAGTTTTAAGAGTTGAGCAACCACATATGTTATTTTTTCGTTATTTGTTCTCCGATGCACAAGTTTAAATTAATAAATTTTAGGGTATCATAAACGGGATTAAATATATTAATAATATTCTTGATTTATAACAAAGTTTGAAAGGCAATTATGACATTTATTACGGTGAAATTAATTAACATAGAGAGTTCACCAATGGTCAGTGGTGTTAATTTTTTTTATTAATTATGTGTAATCACTGAATGTAATCCAAAAATATTTAAACAGAATTAGCAATACCACATAAAATAAAATTACCGGTAGTGATATGTGACAGTATTGTTAAAAATAAAACAAAATATACTTTTCATTCTTTGTTCTCTTATTCTTCTGCTGACAAATTTCATCACATTTCCTTCATCATATTAAGATTGAATTTTTTTCGTAAAAGAACCTTTGCTACTACGAGATATATTATGATGTTAGGATGCTATGAAGGTTCGTACAATGTTGTACATTAAAATAATATTATTTCAACACATTTTTTGAATAATCTTATAAATGGTCATTTAACAAAATTAGGCTTGGAAAGATTTAACGTAATAAATGGTAAATAAATAATAAAGCATATAAATTTAAATCAAAATTTGTTTAACTTTTATTTTTAAAATAAACTTGAAGGTCAAACTGCAATAAATTTAAGATTTATACTAATTAATACATTACCATGTTTAATTACGATAAAATTGTTTAGGCTACCTTTTTTTTTTTGATTCAACAACGTTTTCCCAAAGCAATCGTATTTCTTAAAACAGTTTCTTTAACTTGTACTGAAAGTTAGTTAATCTTATATAATGAAGTTTTCAACCACAAAAAAGGATTTTTTACATTTTAAAACATATTTTAAAAGTTTTACATTGAACTTGATAGAAAAATTCTCCACTTTTTAAACATTTTTAATGTCACTAAAATCGTTGAATATTTAACGAAGCATAGTGTAATACTATAATCTGTAAATCCTTATGAAGAAGCGAATAATAGTTCTATAGAAGTAATAAAAATGCTCGAGAGAAGAAAAATGCCAAAAAAAGAAAGAAAAGAATGCTAAACTTCTTCTTAACTAGTACATCATATTTTAAGAAGAAAAAAATGTTTTGTAAGTGAGGTGTATTAATTTGTAGAGAAGTGTCAAAATATTCTTAAAAAGTTTTGGTTCCAGGAATAATCTCAGTTCTTAGATTAAACTGAAAGAAGATTTTGCTACAGAATAGTAGGGAAACACTCAGCAATTTTAGTCTAAAATTTACGTGATAAACGTAATCAGTACATTTTACTGTTTTATAACTTTAATTAAACTTTCGATTTGGATAAAGCATCTTAATTTAACTGTATGCGAAAAATATCCCTAAATTCTCTTAAAAATTAATATTGTTTTTATTCGCATTCTCCCAAATTTTGAACTACTGTCCTTGCCTTTAATTACAGTGATAGTGAATAAACTTTTCTGGTATAATTTTCTCAACTCTTTACTGAATAAAAAGGAGAGCCTAAAGGTAAATTGTTGGTTTAAAACGCGGCCTAAATTAAATGTTTTAAATTTTGTATCACGGAATTACTTCTAAGAAAGTTAAAAGTGGAATTGAAGTTACTGTTATTTTTAAATATTTCATTGCTGTACAATTAATTTCTCTTAAAAGTTAAGCAACCGTCAAAGGGTTTGAAATTAATTTTCTTAAGAAGGAAAAATTAATTTTAATTTATATATTTATATTATTATTATTTCTTAAGATTTAGATGAAAGATTACAGATCGAACTGGCTAGACGGTATTTAGTTAGTTATGAATAAAATAGCCCTTTGTGTAAAAAAAATATTTCTATAAAATAGTTTTCTTAAATATAGAAATAGATCTCAAGTGAAAAAAAAACTCATTCCATCAAATTAATGGAAAGTAATTATCAGTCTCCATTAAATCTATAAGTTTCCTTGAAATTTATAAGTAATATTTTTTTTACTTTGTTATATAAACTACAAGTAATCAAATGGATTTAGCATTTTTTATACAGAATAAGATATTGATGTTAATTATATAACAACAGTTAAAAATGTAAAATAACTATGTATGGATTACTGTTAACTAAAAATAAATTATTTAATGGTAGTATGTATAAAATGATACATTGTTTTCATATTTTACAAAATGAATAAAATATCTATAAAACTCAGAGTAGTAGAAACATAAATGTATCAAAATCCATTTGAAACATAAATAATTAAAATGCTTAAAAAATCGAAAATAAATTAAGGAAATAAAAATATATATAGTTTTTAGTAATGCAGTTACGCAAAATTTGTTACATTTATGCTATTAAGTAAGCCTTTTTTTTATTATTTTATTATACATTTGTTTACTGAGAACAGCAAATAAATGCTTTTTTTTTCTCAATGTTTGATGAAACTATTAAACGTTGAAAAAATTAATTCATATTTTTAAAAAAAAACTTAATTATTTTCAGTGAGAATTTTTATTTCTCACGTTAAAAAATAAATTAATAAATAAATATATTGAATAAATGTATTAATACTTAATCATGATTAAAAATAAATTTTGAAATGAACTATTTACAATTTTTACATTTCGGTTAATTACTTTCTACCGATGTGTGAAATCTATCATTATTTTATTTTCCCTCATTTTATACAAACATTTTTTTAAAAATTTCTCCTTTTAAATGCTTTCATAGCTTTGTACACTTCTTCTTTGCAGAAATTAACACTTATCAGACTTTATTAAATAGAAAAAAGTATATTGTAAAATTATATACATAAAAATAAATTAGTTCTTATTTAATTCTTATCGAAAATTGATTTTTATTATTCAACTAAATTAATATTACTCTGAATCATTAACTTTACTACTTCCAACATTTTTAAGAATTTAATACTTTAAATTAGATTTTGAATAATATTTCTAATCATTCACTAATATTACCTTAATTTTAAATAGAAAATATCAGGCATTATATTACAAAGTTAATACAATTTTGATAAAAAAAAAAGAACATATTAAAAAGAATTTTATATCTTACTTCATGAATACGGAATTTTAAATTTTTATAATGGTTAAGTTAAGATAATTTTTCGCAAGTTTCGAAAAACAAAAATGGAAACAGAAAGGAAAGAATTATTTTAGTATAGTTATACATAGCAATAATTGAAATATTTCATACATGTTGTAGATAAAATCTTACAGAGCACGAGTCTTTCACCAATTTCACCATATAATGTGACACTATTTGTTATTTCAAAGTTTTATAAAATATTATTTCATTTTGCGAAATATGAGCTCTAATAAAGTATTTGAGGGATTAAAAATTTATATGAATAATGAGGGAAAGATTGTAATTTTTGTTACAGATCCTTATATTCAGTTATAAATACTAGGCTGAATTTGTCATATATTATCTGTATGTATAGTGAAAAATAGTAAGTCTTTCCATTTTATAAATTCAGTATCTATTTAAATTCATTTTAACAATTGCACACAAGGATAGTTAGATATTTGTTGTTATTCTTATGAAAACAGAACTATGTTCTGTTGCTACAGAATTTATTTTTTAATATATTTTTCATTTTTTAGATACTTTGTACTAATTTTTAACGATTTTAACTTTGAGTTCTCACTAAATAATCCAAACTATGATATTTGGTAGTAGCTGTGGTGAAAAAAGTACAATCCAGTTATTCAGCTAATTTTCTAACCTTGATAACTACGAAATATTAAAAAAAATTTAAGAAAAGAAAAAGAAATCGTATTGATTTTTTTGGTCGTGTTGATAAAAATTGATCGCGTTGATTATTGCACCAAATTTAATCAATTTCATCAGTCCCATCTTAAAATAAATTAAATAATATTACAACAAAAATGTACTTAAATCTGCAAATTCTTCTAATAAAGAATTTTTAAGAATCCGCTTTCAACCTCGTTCTTCAAAACACACTATGGATAACTTAAAGCAAATGATATTTATGGATGTTTACTTTCCATATTTCTGCGTTGGCGTGGTGTGGAATTAGGAGAGGGATGTATCAGCAACGGTGTTGTCCTCGTCACTTGACCGATGTTCTAAAACAGTGCTCCGCAACCTTTTCTCACCTACGGCGCACCAAAATTCTTTCTAGAATTCCGCGGCACACCAAAAGCTAAAGTATATAGGTATTAATTGATACACAAATTTTACAATAAATGTTTGTTTTTTATTTGAAAAGTATACATACATAAAACCATAACATATAAGTTCATTCAAATGCTCGAATATATCAGCCATGTATGCAAGTTTGGCTATCCAGTAATCATCATCGAGGTGCTGGCATATTTCGAGCATATTCTGTGTTAAAAGAAATTCACGCACCTCGTGACGGAGCTCAAATAATCTAGCCAAAACTTTGCCTCGGGATTGCCAACGAATTTCTGTATAAAATAATAAGGATTCATATTCGGCTCCCATTTCTGCACAAAGTAATCCAAAAATTCGCGAAATTATAGCTCTTGATTTAATTAAGTTTATGATTTTAATGCATTAATTCATCGTGTTCAAAAGTTCTTCCGGCAAATTCTTGACCATCAATGCTTCTCGATGTATGCAGCAGTGTGTAAATTGTACCGTCGGATTTTTTTGTTTTACGCAAGAGACAAAACCTTTTTTACGGCCCGTCATTGCCGCAGCGCCATCCGTGCAAACAGCAATGCAGTTGCTCCATTGAATATTACATATTTTGAAGAAATCATCGGTTACTCGAAAAATTTCTTCACCGGTAGTTCGCTCTGGAACCTTCTTACAAAATAAATAAGGTAAAGTCCTTGTCAACGAAACGTACAATAGCTATCAGCTGTGCTTTATTTTTAATATCAGTTGTTTTAGCGATCTGAAGCGCAAATTTTTCAGCCGATAATAGTGTTTTAATCAGTGTTCCTAAAATATCGCTTGACATATCGTGAATACGTCTTTTAACAGTATCAGCAGACAACGAAACTTTATTCACTTCCTTAAGGCTACACGGTACTCTTTTTCAAAAAAATTTTTTGGAGACAGTAATATTAAAAGTAACTTATGTATTGTTTTCATACTATATTATTAAACTGATTCTGAAAATAAAAAGTCAATTTAACTAGCCTTTATTTTAAAATTTAAAAAAATTTAAAAATTTTGAAGTTTTTTTAAACCCTTATAAAATACACAATTTTTGAAAATTTTTAATTATTTTGAGTGATTTATATTTCATATATTATTGCAAACAAAAGTTAGTATGGATTTGAAAATCTGTTCCCTTGTTGATTTTTAATAATTATTTTTCTAGCTAAACCTGGAAAAAACACGAAAATTTTTAAAATATTAACTTTAACATTTTTTAAAAAAATAACTAGGGATCCCAGACCTAAATCCATACTAACTTTTATAGAACACATATATCTCAGTATTTATAAAAAATTTCAAGACTCTATCTTGAACAGAAAAAAAGCCTTAGGGATTACAAAACACTTACATCTTCAAAAATAAAAGTCTGAGAAAAATGCATTTAAAGTTTTTAAAGGCATAAAACAAAAACTAATAATACTTGCAAAGATCTAAATTTTTAATATATTATTTAACTACTTATATAATATATGAAAACACTACTTTAATTAAATATTATGGAAAATATTTTTATTTATTCAAAATATGTTTTTGCAAAATATCGATATAGCATTTGTTACGATGACAGATTATTCAGCTTAAAGTTAACATAATAATTTCACAAAAGTTTTAAAACCCAATACACTTATAAAAAATAATAATGATATAAATAAAAGTTTAAAAAAAGTTAAGAACTACCAGGTTTGTACATAGCACCTAATTTTTTCTGAATTTTAAGTCGACGCAATTTAACAAGTTTTATTTTTTTCTGCGCGACTTTAAAATTTGCAAATTTTTTTTTTCTTTCTGAAATAGGTTCTCCTACAATTAGTAAAGTACACTAAATGTTCTGATGACAAACTTGTTACAAATTCAATTAGCATCCTGAATTGTTTTTAGAGCTTTTAATGTTCCATCATTAAATTCAGGTATTGCACTCGACATGGCAATCAACACACGACTCCTAGAAGCTGTATTTTCTTTGGAATATTTGTTCCATATCATCAAATGTAATGCTGCATTAGAATTGTGTGTCAAACATCTGACACATGTGCTTAATAATTCAGTTGATGCTAATCACTGATAAATAGGCAAGATTTTGGGCAAATATTCTTCGTTGATTGGTATTTTTACTCAATCTTTGTGAATACCTGATTTTTTTCCACGTGCTAATGATGACTGGTAAAAACACCAAGAGTCAAAGAGCAAGATTGTGTCCCGGAAACTAATACTCTCAGATCTTTCCCATAATTTCACAGCTGTATTTACTTCCATTGCACCATATGATCCAACATATGTTGTACTTCAAACATCTTGATGTCTTCTTTCCAAATACGAAATTCAGCACTGTCTTCTCCAAGCTCACATTTAGTCTGTTCATATTCTCCACGCCGCTTTGACATTACTTCGTAGTCTATCACAAAGCCAGTCGATAACATATCCTATTCCGATATTTGACGTTGATGTATGTTCTCTTGCCAACCAGCTTCCATCATATGACATTCCAATACCGACTATATCTTTATCATTCCTTGAGCCCTACGTCTCAATGACATCTTTACGAATATCAAGCAACGGCTGATTTGACCCAACAAGATGTCCAATCAGAACTTTTGGCTTATAATGTCTTTTAAAAGTTTTACTAAACATTATATTTCAATTCATATGCATGCAGAATTTTTCCAACGATGAGTAGCCAAGTCACAAACTTAACGTACCTTGCACTAATCTCATATTTACATCAAATGGAACATTAAAAAATTGATGCTTGCTAACATTTGATATTTGATGTAATATAACATCAACTAATTGTTATGAACATGTTTCACTTTAGGTTTGGTCACAATTAACACATACAACATTCATTTTATATGCAATTCTATTTCTTTGACCATAGCAAAGTTTTAAAGATACACTATGGCAAATATTGTTTAAATTATCTGTAAACAAACATTCAGTATCCACTATAATGTAATTTGAAAGATACTTTTATAAGTAAAACAAGTATTAAAGACATTTGTATTCTGAAGTTTTGTAGTTATATCCTCTAAAGCAGGTTTTTAGCATTGTCATTATCAGCAGTACTCCATCTCTTAGAAATGTTGATTCTCTTCTCAAGCTGCGAAAGTTTTGTCCGTGGTATTTTCTCAACAGGAAAAACTTCACTTAAACAATTTAAAATAGTTTTTAATTCATATAAATTATATGCAGAATAAATATTGGTCTTGAGAAATACCTTTTCTTATCAATTTTGGCTAAGTAACTATAAGCACATCAAAAACTCAAAATGTAAACAAACATAAATGATTTTAGTAGTGAAAGTTGAAGTTAATATCTACTTCTCTGCAAGTATCGATATTATTTAAAAAATATCAGTAATTAATTAAATTTAAGAATGGAAAAATACTTTAAAATGAAACCGAAACTAACCACGCCCCCTCAACTGTCAAAAATAGTGACTGACAATGCTCAGAAAATTTCAAATATCTTAAAAACTAATTGGTTAATAGATCTAAAATTTGGGGCCAAGATTCCCAAATGTATGGACTACAGGAAAATGCAAAAAAAAAAAAAAAAAAATTTCGATAAATTTGTCATTTTTAGGGTACTGTGTAGCC
Organism: Nephila pilipes; assembly: GCA_019974015.1. NCBI lineage: Eukaryota > Metazoa > Arthropoda > Arachnida > Araneae > Nephilidae > Nephila > Nephila pilipes. The sequence continues at coordinate 20,669 of BMAW01052152.1, read as the reverse complement.
TTAACTTCATTGGGCCCAAGCATAAGTCTAACAATTTCCATGCATGCTGGTTTAATAAGTGTTTCGCCGACAGTATGCGGCTTCTTTTGACGTGCAATTAATTTTGCAACATGAAAGCTAGCTTCTAAAGCCTTTTCAGAAACTGTTACGGCCGATTTCATAAATTTCTTCTGTTTTTTATTTTGTTCTAAGCACCTCTTAAAATATTGTTTGTCTTTGTTGGCGCAGCTAGGATGGCTTGAATAAAGATGCCGCTTTAATTTACTGGGTACCATTGACTCGTTTGATAGCTGATCGCCGCAAATGATGCACTGTGGTCTTGGTGCCGTTTCGTCACCACACCACGAGAATCCATATTTAATGTAGTCTTCGTCGTACTTTCTTTTCACTACCTTCTTTAGGTTTTTTGTAACACTTGTGCTGGGTTCTTTATCATCTGTACGTGAAGACGAATCTTTCCGACGTAAAAATTTATCCATATTTAAAGGGGTATAAAACTTAAAAATTTTTATACGAAGAACGTTAACCATACATAATTCAGTAAGATAATTAATAATAATTATCGTTAGTGGTAGGAACGTGTTTATTTAACTTTGTGTTGTAAAATAGTGACAACAATGGCATACGAGTGAACGTGATGTACCACGCGCAAATGCAAATAACACATGCGCATGAGTCTTCAACGACGCGCATAACGGTCATTTTGCTTTATCTATGATTAATTTGGTGGGCCTTGGTGTTTACACAACACATTGTGCAGTTTTCAACTGTTCTCACCAGGGGACCAATGAATAATTATTTAGTTATAATAATTGTTCTATAATATATTTTGAAAAATAGACATTATTATGAAAAAAAATTGTCATTGTGTATTAAATACATGATGAAAAATTGTAAAATGTCAAATACAATGTATTTGACATTTTACACGGTCAAATACAATGTATTTGACAGGTGTGCCCCCGTAAAATAAAATTTTTTTGACCGGGGCACACCTGTATCTGGCTCATGACACACCAGTGTGCCGCGGCACACCGGTTGCGGAGCACTGTTCTAAATTACGAGGTCCATTATGAATGGCTCTTATAGTCTGCTTCTGGTGCGATGTTAATAAAATTAACTAATTAAAATTTGTATTTATTTATTACAAACCATTTTTGACAGCCAAATACATGTTTTCTATATATCTAAAGTTATCATTTCACTGGGTAGGTAACGTGATGATAGTGTTTTTTTCCTCCCCATACCAACGTGTATGACGTTCCCGCAATTGTGATTGGTACACACTTACACACTTTATGTTTGTGCATAGAGCTTTTTCATAAATCCAAGATGACAGTCAAATGATAATTTTTTAAAATTCAAAGTACATTTTTCACTTAGCAACCTTTTTTTTTTTCAAAAACTGTAAGAAATAAAACACTACATTTTGTTATTTACATCTTTTCATAAAATTACTTTATTTTAAAATAAACTGGTGGGCTTTCTTACCGCTTCAAAAATTTTAATTACGTTTTTTCTTATATCATCTGTTTTCCTCATTTGAAAGAAGTACGCTATGAATAAAAAAAAAATATTATTACTATACATATTTCACCTTCTGTTAAGATTATTAATTTCTGCTTCAACTACTCCAAGTCCTTTTGAATAAGACTTAGGGACCAAAAAATAATCATATAAGACAAAAGAAAATAGTCGTGAAAGATTACAGCATTTTTTAAAAATTACTTTTAAGCGGTTGTTCAAATATTCTATAAAATATAAGTTGTATTATTTTAGAAAATAATTTGAAGTGGCTAACGTCGACAGATTACCAAAACGTTTTTAATGCATAAATAATAGTAATAAAAACTTTTTTCGTTTAGTTCTAATAAACCAAAATCTGCAATAAAATTAATGAAAGATAAGAGTAGCCATTTATACAATTTTAATAATTTCTTCAATTCATAAAGCTTTAATAATCTATTAATAGCATAATAAGAATTTCAACGTAAATAACTTATTTAGAAAAATAGTTTTTTAATATTACTCATAGTTAATTCATTTAATTTTTATGGCTTTTTCCTGCAATAAACATTAAATAAAAGAACATGAATCTTTAATTTTTAAGCACAATCTTTGCAAAATAATGAAATGTAGTTTAATAACGCAACCGGAATTAATATCTAAACGAATATAAATTATTTGTACCATTACGTACTGAGATAGCTACAATGATGCTTTCTTTTAAAATTCTATTATATCTATGACTTATTCCGGAGTTTTGGATTTTTTTCCCTGTAGGATGAAAACTGCGTGAAGCGGCATTTTCTCATGAGGTATACTGTTTCATTAATTAACCAAAACAAATATTTCCTCATGTTCGTAATATTTATATACAAAACATTTTATAGCTGCTATACTTACATTTTTTTTTACTTACTTTCAATTATAATGTGTAAGGGAAATAGTTCATAAAAATGGAAGTGAAAATAAGTAATTATTACATTTATTTACAATTATGCTCAAATGTATTTTTTTCTACTTTCTTCATTATGCGATTTAATTATTGGTGGTGATATATATATATATATATATACTGAACATCTATGAAAGAATAATTTAAAACACTTAAAAAGACAAAAAACCAGAAAGAAATGTAACAATGAAAGAAAAATAAATGAAAATATGGAACCCAGCAAGTCAAAAAGCAATATCGGGCTGAGGACCGATTAAGCGGGGTTAAACTAGTTCAATGGTACCAACCTTCCCCCTTTGCGACTTGGTAGGCTGAATTAAGAAATCCAAATTGCAAAAGAGTTCATGATTAAAAGATGCAAACATATTCAGCGATAAAATCCACAAAAATAAAATCTATAATTCCCTGTAGGCTGAATTGGGAAATCCAAATTACAAAAGAGTTCAAAGATTAAAAAATGCAAAAAAAAAAAAAAAAAAATTCAACGATAAAATTTACAAAATAAAATCTACCATTCTAAAAATTATCAACAAATCAAAATATAAAAATTACTTACAAAATTCAAAGAAATGAAGATTCAAATATGTGAGTAGTAAGACGGAATTTTCTTTAAGCTTCAAGATGTATATCACATACTCAAAATGAAAAAATATAACACATCATCACCATATAAATTGAAAAAAGATTTAAGTCATTGTTTGATTGGTAATAAAATGTAAAAAGATGCAAACAATTGGTTGGTAATAAGTAGTATGGTGAAGGAGTATAACGGTCCAGAGAGTGAGTAAAAATGTAAGCTGTGTAAATGTAAATAAATAAATTCTTCACAGCTAGACCACTAACAAGCCGACTTTGTGGACCTATTGTTGTGTGGTGGATTTGAAATTGGATCACGATTCGCAAAGATGTTTAATATATTTGTGATGTATATAAGTATTTAAGAAATTTATTGGATAATCATGATCCAAACAGTTGTTGAAGAATTTTTTAATGTTATTAAATTTGTCTATTTTATGCGGGGTTAATTTGTTATTACGTAATAGAAAGCCCAATAAAATATTCCTATAAATGGATCTGTGTAGATTACTGTTCCAAAAAGGTATTTTAATTACATGGAATTCGAATCTCTCTCTTTTATCAAAAATATTACTAATAAGTCTATTGTCAATTATTTGCAAATCGAGATCTAAAAATTCTACTGTATTTGAATTAAGATTAGTTTTTAATAATTTGAGGTAATTAGGGTAAAATGAAATATTTGGTTTAAAATCCTCAGTTTTACCTAAAATAATTAGATCATCTATGTAACGAAAAAGAAAGTAAGAATCATTGTCAATCTGTTATAATTCATAAAAATGTAAATAAAAATTGGCCAGACAATTACTAGCTGGACCTCCCTGAGGGAGACCCTGAATTTGTTTATAGAGATTTTGACCAAAAACTATAAAATTCTCTTGTAATACAAGTTTAACGAGAGTATTGAATTTTTCCTGTTTTATTGTTTTTCCTGTTTTATTGTTTTGATATATATATCCAGGTTTATATGCTTGGAGTAGTTGTGTCTAATCGACTTAACTTGTTTTAGCGTAGGAGTACTTACCTATTCTTCAGAAGTGAACCTTTGAATAAGGCAGTTGGTTGTTAGTGTTTGTTCTCAGTTTCTTTTACGTGTTCAAAAAAAGATGTAATTCCATGGAAGCGTGCTCACTTTATAGCTCTTAAAGATCACACATCTGTGACGGATAAAGAAATAGCTTTTGCAGTTGTTGTAGGCAATTAAAGGGTTTCAGGAAACCTAACTTCATTCAAAGAAGGCGAATCAGTCTCTCCAAAAAGGATAGTAAGTTGTAAGGACAGGCGGAAATTTACTGCAAAATCTGATAAAATTCTAACGAGAAATAGCAAAATTAATAGAAGGAAAACAAACTCAGACATTCAAAGAGATTTATTGGTATTTTTGCTTTGATATGAGTAGCTCAACTTTACGGCGTTTACCTCTAGATGCTGGCCATAAGGCAAGGACACATACGAAAAAACAATTTTTAACTCCTAACACGAAGAAAAATCGTTCTGCATGGACAAAAAAGTACAAATTATCGATTGATGACGACTGGGGGAATGTAGTTTTCAGGGATGAAACACATGCGTTTGTACAGGGATACATTTCAGATGTTGTGAGATGAAGTGATTGTGAGCCTTTGACAAGACATATCCAACAGACTGTAAAACATCCTTTGAAGCAGACTTATTGGAGTTTTTTTCACGGTAAATTGCACTGGAAGTTTGGTTCCTGTTGAAGACATTAAAATTCAACTAAATACATTGAAATATTATGGCATAAGTTTGTTTTATTCATGAAATTCTTTAACGGAACATTTTAAAATGACTTGGCTCCTTGTCACAATTCAAAACTGGCAAAGTGCTTTATACTGTTAAATCAAATCATAAAGCTTGATTGGCATGGAAATTCACCAAATTTAAATCCCATTGAGAACGTTAGCATTATTATGAAGAGGTGTTTAGGTACGATGGATTCTACAATAAAAGAGCATATGATGAACAAATCAATTCAAGAGTGGTTTCATGATAATGAATAATGGTGTATTTATTGGTTTCATGATAATTAACACAAGAGTATGTGTACTAATCCAGTCGAGTCAATGCCAAAATGCTATGGGAGGATATACCATCTCACTAGAAAAAGTATTGCAAATGTACAGAATGAATATAACCACAATTTTCTCTCTCTCCCCCATATATATATATATTATTATTGTACATATGCAATCATATATATACATATTATTATATTTTATGTATTATTACATGCATTTTATATATATATTATAGTATACATATTATTATTATATATAATCAATACATATATACATAATTAACATATACATATACATAATCAATTTATTACATAGTTACACTACATATATATATAAAATTAATATATAAACAACTGTATTGTTTTTTAAATAATTGTTTTGACTAATCAGTTCCATAGAACAGGTGTAACCAAACCATGGTACATTTGAACATTTGATTATTTCAACTGACGCAGCAGGCAGCATTCAGTTCTGAGTGAGCGATCATGGCGTCAAGGTTTTAAAAAATGTTTTTTTTTGTGAGAGCATTTTGTATGTTTGTATATTTTATTTTTCGGAATACGATGTACATAAATGTGATTTAATTATTACTTTTCAACATTTTTTAAAGCCTTGTATTTTCCTGGTTTTTTTTTTTTTTTTTTTAAAATTCCTTTTATCCATTACAATGCAAAATAAAATGATCAAAAGAAGCGCAGAATATGATGGTAGGTGTGAATGTAAGGAACAGTGGGATTGTAAATTATTATTTATAGAAATTCGTCAGAAAAATTGTTTCGCATTGCTTATGAAAGTACTTTTCCCCATAATAAAAGACATGATCTTACTAGACCGTACAGAGCATAACATCCGACTTACATAGAAGAAGAAATTAATTTTATGTTTGGGTCTGAGTTTCAAAAATAATATGTGACTAAGAAAATGTAAATAATCAGAAGAAGACAAAATGCATTCGATAAAGTAAATTTTGAAGACTTAGCATTGATAAAAGCGTATGATATTGCTTTAGGAAAAAAGGAACTTTTTTCTGACGGAGGAGAAATTATTAAGCCTTTTCTCCAAATATTTGCATACCACCTTGATAATAAAACCATTGGACAGGAAAAAAAGAAGCAAAATTTCTATATCATGGGGATCTATCCTGACTATTGAAGATTGGTACTTCATTAAACTGATTTGATTTGATTACTTTTATTATCATCACCCTTGGAAGCAAAACGAAGGCTATTAACAATGGACCTCGCATTTCTGAACCTTGTTCAAACGACGACACCAGAGCTGGCACCTCCATCTCCAAATTTACACACCATGCCTATGGGATGACAACGGATAGTGATTGTGATTGCTTATTAACGTCACACTAAGAGACAACACGAGGGCTATTGACGACGGATCTCGGAAGGATTTGAAACCTCAACCAGATTTAAAGGGCATCAGCCACGCAACCCGGTAGGCCTTTAGTAGCATCAGGGCTCGAATTTACGATTCTACAAAAACAACGCCGGCCACGCATCCACGGTCATGACCACTAGGCTACCACCTCAATTTCATTAAAGTGGCGATAATCTATTAATTGAACTGCGTGATTAAATAATTAATTTTCTTCCCCTTGGCGAAGAAGTCTGACTTTATCTCCATTTACGAACTCCTATCCATGAACGTAAGTCAAATAAAAAGCGTTTTAGTTATATGGCGTATCTGAATTCGTCTGTCAAAAGATTGGTACATGGTATGCAAAATATTGGGCACCCCCACCATAGAGCATTATTTGAAAATGAAAGCTGTTTTCTTCCGCCTGTTCGTAATTATAATCTGACGGTAGAAGAAGGGACTACCGTTCACAAAAGTTCATGCGTCAAAGAAACGTTCCAAAAATATAAAAAAGGCATGAGACAGTGAAATTCATAGAAAATATTTTTACAATAACACGAAGGCGCAAGCTTGGTAAAAATAGTTTTATAAGAGGAAAACGAAAAATATAGATAATTTCACAACAGTTTAAAATACATGAATCTGTATTTTATGTCGGTTTTATAGGTTTGATTTTGAATATATTGATAAATTGACTTCCTCAATTTTATCGAGAAATGTACAACTACAAGACAAGATTTATAGTCTTTACTTTCAGTTTCAACTGAAAGCTAAAATCTACACTTAAATAATATCATTAAGAAAAATTTGAAACTCAATATCTCCTGGTATTCTGGGTTATTTTTGATTAGTTAATCAAATTGAGATTAATGAAATAAAATAAGTTTTTATATATAATAATAAATATATAATAATGTCGTCATAATTTTTTTTAAGAAAATATTATTTATTTCACTCAAATAAAAAAGATATTGGGTGCTCAAACTATTATTTTGTGATTGATTTCACAATATTTTTGAGCACATTTTATGAGAGCTTATATAGCAGATAGAAGGACCACCAAGTTTATTACAGTTAACTATTATAAAAACCATTTGATTTAATTTGGCTTTATTTAATAAAATAAAAATTAATGCTACATTAAACAAATTTTTTAACAGATGTCTAAATTAAAAATAAGCAATATTAAAGATAAAAAGAGGTCTGCAATTTTTCACGGTAGAGTTTAACAAAATTTTATATGAACCTGGATCTATGGACAATCAAAGATTATGAATGATCTAATACTATTTAAAATAAGACGTGAAGTAAGAGATAAAAAATATTTGAACCCAAAGAATCTTATGTTTATTAGTCGAATTCATTAATTTTTCATTTTTATTGCTTTTAGAACGATTAATTAAAAGTAATTCTTTTCTTAATTCTGTCATACAGCTGTTTTTAAAAATGTTAATATAATTAATTATTAAATTAAAAATTCCACTGTTTCTATATAACTTACTATTAATTAATTTTTTTGTAATATCTCTTAACGGAATTTAATTTTGACTAATTCTGGAAACTAATTAATATTCATCTACTTAAAATATTAAACTTGTTGATAAACAAAATTTGAAAAATTTTCATCATTTTCATTAAAAAATTCAATTCAACGTTTTAATAAAGTCCAATGCAGAACATTTTTTCATTTTATTTTAAAAATTAAATTTCATTGTTCTCCCTTTAATTAACACCACACAAAACAATAAAAAAACATTAGAATGGAAACACTTATTCTAATTCAATTTAGTTTTAATATTTTTTTATTTCAATCTTTTTTATACAATGCTTAAAATTTGAGTACAAATATTCATTGAATTTAGATGTTTTTTTTTTTTTTCAGAACTCGCAACTTCTTAAGTAATTCAACATAAAATGAACAAAAATCTGTTTTTTTCGAAGGAATGTTTCGTGAAATTTTAAACTCTGCATGATTAATTCTTCCAAGATTCAACTCAAAACAAGTTCTTAGACGAATCTGCAATTTTCGAGATATTTCTGCTGCTTTTCATTATTTTCTCTCCCCTGTTGTTCGTATAAGTTTACGAATAGTTATTGCCAAATATTATCAGATTTCAAAACTGCATCTCGGTATTTCTTGAAAGATGCGATAAAATTGTACTTATTTTTTAGCTTTATTATTATCATTTCTATTTTGTAATTTGAAGATGGCAAGTGAGATTAACATTTGAATAAATTGATGTGAAATAAATAAAATTCGCATTAAATGTATTTCAACATTATTAAATCTCCATTTAAAAAGTTCATGTAGATTAATTTTTGATAAAAATATGCTCTCCCTTTATAGTATTTAAAATAAAACATAATAAAAAAGGTGAAAAAATATTATTACAATTTATATTATTCTGAATAAAAATAAAAAAAAAAAACATCGAACATGCTTCCAAAAAATAATTCATGAGGTGTTATAATTTTTCATTGTTAATATTTCAGCTCCAAATAACAATGGTATCATGACGAGCTTCAAGACCCTATAAATCATGGGTTTGAAACTAGTTTCTAGAAATGTGCCATTTTTTAACAATTAAAGTTGACGTAGGTTGCATGAAGTTTTGAGATATGAAGTTGACATTTAAAGTTATGTTATTGCTTATTTTATATTTAAAATATCAATTACTTGAACTTTTTTTAAGGGTATAAAAAATTAAGAAATTACTATATATATACAAACACTGAAGTGCCACTGGATTAGGGATAAACAATGCTATGTAAATTGTGTAGCGCTGAGGTAACTGTATATATATATATAGTTAGTACTATAGTCGTTGCTTATCAGTCGTTTCAACAGTCAGTAAGATTAAAACTTCTGATTTTTCAGAAGATTCTGCTGTAGCTCAGCGGGACAATTTCCATAAATGGCCATCCGAAAATATTACCGAACTTCAGTCAGAAAAGGAATCCTCAAAGTAATAATATATGTATACATATTAATAAAGATATGACGAAATTAATAACAAAACTGAAGTAACAATATACTCACTTAAAAATTATTAATTATTGAGTATTAACTATTATGAAAATTTAACTTTAAGCTATTTCGCAAAATCTAAGAAAATGAAAAGTATAATTAATAGACGAAAAGGGAAAGGAATGCAAAAGAATGTAATTCCTTCTAATGGTAAATAGTTTGTTGGGGAAAAGTAAAAGCAATATCCCTTAGATTCTGGACGGAAAATGTCCTTTCATTAGTTGATCATATAATAACATCATTAGTCCATTATTTGAGATATTCAGTACAAGTACTAATTTTTGCTAGTCCTTTAAAAAGCCACAGTTTGAAACCTCGTAAGTTTCGTTCAATTTTACTTTAGTAACCTGGTATAGATTTAAATATTTTGGCTTGAACTTGAGTAATTTTTCAAGTTGTGTATGTGTAATGACTATAAGATTATGAAGTTCGAAAATAATTACTGGTTTTAGCAAAAAAATTTGTAATTTCTCTCTTTAAATTTATATGTAGGAATAACTTATTCATAACTTCACTCAATAACTTACTCATTATATCCTTAAACCAACACGGTATTCTTTTTTGTACATCACCCAAAACTCGCTTTCAACATAAAAATACCTTAAGTCTCTGCGTAAGTTAAATCTTCTAATACTCCTGTACTATTCAAACACTCTTAAACAACATCGTCAATAGAACTTTCATCTATTAAACATGTATGAGACATATTAGGTTATAGCATTCAGGTACCTAAAATATAGGATTGAGGTAGCCTTATTGGTAGGTTATCAGACTCATTATCGATGGTGATGGATTCGAGTCTGGTACTTCGAAATATGACTAATGTAGGTTAAATCTTTCCGGGTTCTAATTTCGGATATTAGAAGTTGCTTAACGTTTTAGTCATCTTCACTAGATTCAGGCTCAAAATTTCATAAACACTCATGTGGTTTCTAGTACTACGTTAAAAAACTAATCCAGCTACCCGAAAGTACTAAAAATATATAGCCAAAGTTAAGGAATAGTGTGCATAATTTATGTTAGAAGATTAAATATCTTCATTATCTAGCAGCACTGCATAGCTTCCAAGAAAGTTTACTCCAGTAAATAGCAATAAATGTCCAAATGATGGTACTTCATAGCCTGGTTATTCAAATAACTTTATTATTAATAGATGTCTTTCCTGAATATTTAACTTTAATGAAATCAAGTACATTTTTGATCAAAGAGTTTTCAAAAGAAAATTATGATTCTATTAAAACTTTCTTTGCGATATAATAGTGATATAATATCCATTATCTGGTATAATCAAAGGTCAAAGGAAAACTCTAGCAACTCTTTTGATTAGTACAATTTAATATTTGTTAAATTAGAAGGAAAAAATATTGAAATACTAAGAAAAATTGATGCAATAAATATTATTGTGTCTGATATAATTATAAGAGAAGAAAAAAACTCAAATTATCAGAGTCTATTTTTCGCTTTACTTGTTTTTAGAGAGAAATTAAGATAAATTTTAAAATAAATAGAAATATTTTTATGTCGAAATAATTCCGGTACTAGTTTTCAGTATTTATGTTTATACGCAATATGTTTATAAATAGTTTTTCAACTAAACAAAATACGCAATTGTATTTTTAAAATATCGGCATTATTTTTAAAAAGTTTGTATTGAAAATCATTTATCAAAAGCTATGTATAACTATGAAATGAAGAATAAAATGATGAAATGAAATGAAGAATAAAATGATGAAATGAAATGAAAAATAAAAAATAAAGAAGTACGAAAATATTTTTATGGATAATTTAGGATTTAAATAATATGATGTATGAATTTTTGCATATAAACTATACTTCTTACATTCGTATGTTCATTTGTTTTTAAAAGCAAAACTATAGAATTATTAGGAAATCAATTAGCCTCCTTTATTTAAAACTATTGACATTATTAAAACTAACATATTTTTGTTCTTATAGAATACGCTGTTTGTCTAATTTAAAAAAATGTTCATTAATTAACTGTGCATATTTAAAAAGTATATTTGTTGAAAACTATAAAATTATAATATGTATTCAATTACAAGAGTAAAGAAATTCTGAGCTGAATATAGGTTTATTAACAACAACTTTGAAGATGCTTAAAAATAAATATATTAATTGAAAAGCATAAAATCATCATCATGAAGCAAATTGTTTTAACATCAAATTTATTTTATATACAATCACAAACAAAATTTTAAGCACGCAAAAGTTTTGCCGACAATATAATAAAAACTAATGAATTTTACTTAAATGTAATAAAACTAGTATTATTTATTCAAAAGTAATATAAAATAGACATAAATTGGTTCGACATAATTTTAAGGCCACAAACAGAAATAAAGAAAAAAGGACCTCAATATTTCGAGAAACCATCATGATTCTTGATAACTTTAGTAATCGAGTTACCATTCAGTCAAACGGTTTGTGAAATACATTTATATGTATGCTATTCTACTTATTTAAAATCGATGTTTTCCGTTGAGGAAAACTTTACTATTGTTGACTTTTTTTTTGTAAATTACCCAAATTAAGTATCTCCCTACATTAAGGGGCTTAGATCCGGGCTCTGGCTAAAAAATCGAATGTTGATTCTACATTCCCTTCTAACGATGCAGCTTTCGAGTCAGAATGAAGTATACCCGCATTGTTTTGAAGAAACGTCCAAAGTTGGCCATCAATAATTGGTAACAGATAGTAAATGCTTGCCAAGTAGAATTTGTTTAGTAAAGAAAATGTTCATCCATTTACAATAGCGATATCCACTTGGCCATCATATCCGAAAGCAGCCCGTACCAATACATAATAACCTCCTTACTGTCTTTGAGATAAATAATGTTTATCATTCTTTAAATCGTGCAGTAATAATTTATCCATTCTGGGTCATGGATTTTAAGCCTTTCTTTATCTGAAAAAAAATATACAGCCTTCTATTTATCAGTCCAAGGCATATGCTTTCTATCAAACGCTAAGTGAACCTGTTCCACTTGTTTGTAAAGAAAGGTTTTCTAAACAGTTTCCTTCAAATAACACGGAAATCTATTTTAACCCCCTGTTCAACTGTTTACACATCTCAGTGAAACTTCCCGCAGAATTTGTCCATCAGACACTTTTTTTGCGCAGATCGCTTAAGCAAAATCATTTTGTCTTCTCAAACAGGTGTAAGTTTCTTTATTTCAGTGTTTTTTTTTAGAATCGTAATTGTGAGTATCTTTAAGTTAATCTTTCAAGCACGTTTTTGATCGGCCTATCGTCTCAGTTGTTTCCCTTCCACTTCTTTCAGGATAACTTTCTTAAAGTTAATCAGTAACTTCATGCTCATGTTAAAATTAAGTGATTTCTTTACCCAGGTTTTTGAAAAAACAGTATATACACCTGTATTAGCCTTTTAATTTTATGTAATCATCTATAAAAAAACTGGTGAAATGCTCATTTAAACCAATTTTTAAAGTAATACTTGAATGCAAAATTTTATCGCACCTTCGTACATACTTATTGGGACTTTACAGCTGTTCTCTTCTGACAAACCAAAATTTTAAGCAAATATACTTATATATCTATTTTACTTCTGTATTACAAGATTTGTAAATGCAGTATTTCCCTCTTCTCCTATTACTGTTGAGATAAGGAATAAACTCTTGTGGTCGAAAAGTTCTGTTGGTGACTATAGAATATTCAAAAAAATATTTATTTAAAAATAAATTGGAACAAAGCGTTTGGCTTAAAATGAAAAATTATGAAATATGAAACTTGAACAAAAAGTATGAAAGCTGCAAAATGTTGTATAGTACTTGTATACGTATACTTTACAATTGAGTGTTTCGCGAAAAAATAGATGTATTATAACAAATAAAGATAGTTATAAAAAAAACGAAGATTATTATTAAGTATGAAAAAGAGATTTCATATAAATATAGATCTTACTTTTAGCATCATGGAAAAAAATTTGAATAATGTAATATAATATCGTTAATTTTGAAAAAAGAATTAGAATTTCACTGTATTTTTGAATGAAAAAAATGTTGCAGTGGTCATTGTAATGTATTATTCGTAAATTTTAAAAATGTATTGGTAGGGAACTATAGGGAAGAAAAAATATTTTTTTTCCCTAAAAATAACTATATTCCTATTAATATGCTTAAAGGGAAAGTATTTTGAGTTACATTATAAAAAATAGAGTGCAAAACTGTTTTCTGAGTGGGAAAACTGTCAAAAAATAAAAAGATAATGTTTTATGTGAATTCTATCTCATACTAGATGTCTGTGTACTATATATAAGTGTTTAGATAAAAAAAAAGACAAAGATTTATTTTTTAATCTCTTAGAAAATAATAATTATTTTTATATTCTTATAGCATTTTTTAGATTTTATTAATAAATGATTAATTATTGATAACCGATTTCCTAGATAAAATATTTCTAATATTTTTGTGAACTAAATCATGATTATTTTTTATTATTATTCAAAAATACCATTGTTTTGTTGCGATATTTCAGTTCTGTACTTTTGAGTACAAAAATTTGTTTATTTTTTTTTATCTGTTTTGATAAATGGTATAAACAATGATATACTGAAATATTTTGATTTTGTTAATTAAGGTAATTAATAATGTTGATGTAATGATGATTGTTAATCCTTTACCTCCTTTTACTAGTGTGAAGCAGGTTGTACAAAACTTAGACCTAATTTGAGAGAAAATGGAGACTGAAATTAAAATTCTAAAATCAAATAAGACACTCAAGCGATATCAATGCAATATTTTTGAATTAGGCAAATATTTAATAAAATTGAAGCATTGCCTTAAATGATCAGTGTCACAAAATTACCTTTTATATATTTATAAAGTAAGTATAGGTATAGTTTTGACATTATTCCACTTTCTAAAATAAAAATTACTTAAAACAATTAGACTACTCTCGACATGAATTCAACTTTCAATACCTTCCCAGTATCTATTGAGATTAAAGATACACATCCATTCAAGGATGAATATCCTTTCCGCTGCCAAGTGCAATGAAGCAACATACCACATTGAGATAATTCAGCATCATTTCCATTACTTCTCTTTTCCAATGTAGATTCATTCAACGTATGACATGCTACGTAACTCGCAGCAATCTCTCCAGGAAACCAAAATGCTTTCCTTGATGGGACATTTACAATGATGGCAGAACAAAGCTTTTTGCCTGCAGAATATCTTTTACCAATGATTATCATACCTTCTCCCCGAAATATGTAAGATTAAAATTACACAATTTGTTTATTTTTTTAAAAGTGCAGGAAAAGAAGAAATATCACGGATTTTTCACATTATTAAAATATATTCATGGATGAATGAAACAAAGATTTTAGCACCACATAAACTCTTTTTTTTGTGCACACAGTACAGCATATTAACGAAATTAAATTATTTAGACTTCGTAAGATAAAAATAAAAATATTTGATCATTTTCTAGAACATCTAGTGATTCCAAAGAATTGATTAGGTGTGTTTCTCTCACAATTGAAATATGTAATTCGTTACTATAATTTTTCCTTCTCGGAAACTGAAACTTTATTTAAGTACATATTTCCTTTAAATTGACGTTTAGAGGAATGACATTTATTTTCGTCATTTCCCATGACAATCAAAAGGCTAATACAAGCAGAGTTAATTGATTGATAGAGCAATAAAGTCTATTATCTCCAAAATACAGAATTATTTCATGAAGCGGCATATAAACAAAACTATTGCCAAGTTTAATTATATTTCACGTTGTCAGATATTATCAAAATGTGTAATGGTTTAAGTAATTAAACAATAAGACATATAAAAGAAAAGTAAGATTATCTTATATATATATATATATATATATGGTAAAAAACAAATTTATCATTATAAAACATAAAAATAAGAGAGCAATTATGATCCAAAAGCAACAACAAAAAAAAACCACATTTATAAAACTACGTAAAAAACATGAATAAAAATTGAATCAAATTTGAAATTAAATTAATAATTTGAATACCCAACCAAACAAAACATGCATATTCAGACTGGGGACTGAATTGTGGAGTTAAACTGGTTTTATGGTACTATGGTACCAACCCTCTCCCAATGCATCTAGTTGGGTAAAAATGGATTATTCCAAAATTCAATTTTTAATTTATAGAAAATGAGCAGTAAACACAGAAGAAAAATTGAAAGGCGAGATATCTCAATTACTAATTATTTTCAAAAACAATTGTTTTCCAAACAAATAAAATATATTCCTCTCCTAGAAACTTCCCAATTAAAAATTTTTTTTTTTATCAAAAACCATCTATTAAAACATCCAAATAAAAATTATCCATAAAAATTATCCAATTAAAATTTATTCAAGTAAAATTTTAAAATTATTTTCCGAAACAATAAAACATTATAATTAAATTAAAGATTAAAGAAACTTTAAAAACACCGAATCCATGTTTTCATGAAAAATCAATTCAAATCCACAATTCTAAGCCAAAATCAAAATCATCTGACAGTGATTATGAACCTCAGTCAATATGACTGGAACTTTTTAGTAGTGTCAATACCGTGCACTGTTGTAGATAAATTTGTAAGTCAATGAGCCTTAAGCAATTTAGTGTAAAGACAATATAGAATATTAATACTTTAATAAAAATCCACTAATAAACCAATCATGATCGGGCTCTCATATTAAATGATACATAAATGGAATTGTATTTGTTAAAATTTTGAAATCAATTGGTGAAATATTGTCTGTAAATGTGTAATAATACAAAAATGTTTCAAATATCCTACAACTGAATACTAGCAGCTGTCTTTGTGATCTAATGATGTGTGATTTGTTTTGAAAGAAAGTTTAAAATTCAGCAGATGTTCACAGAAGGTATAGCCCTTATAACATAGATTACCTTTTTGAATACGTCATAATCAGACTGTAGTGGCTCGCTCACAAATGTAAAATATTAAAATAAATATAAATCAATTTATGAAATAAAAATTCATTGAGAAAACCATTATAATATAAATTTTTACGATGTCTGATACAATTTACATAATGATATTTCAATAACTCTGCAAGTCCCCTAAAACCCTCATGGAAATCAAAACATTCTAAATAAATATCGCCTAAATTGTTAAAATATTTTAAAATATAAGGGATAATCGCATTCTTTACATTATCTTATAATGTCTTTAATATTATTGAATATATCACATCATTCTTCATGATTTATTACGATCCAAAAAGTTTAATGTTTCTGTATAAGTATAAATGAATATTGCTTTCACACACACATATATATAACACATGGATCAATACGTCCAAGGACTAACATTGAAAACAACATTTTTGCAAAATTTTTATTCATCCTTTCACCTTTGTTAATCACCTTTTTAAGGGTGATACAATTGTCTTTTCCAAATCTCCCCATTTTTCCTGAAATCTTTTTGTTGAGTAAATAGCGATAAACAGCTTTCTGAATCATCGACTCGTTGCTGTTTTGTTCCATCAACCAATCGCGGCACCACTTGGAAAAACCTTTTCGTGCTCAATTTTCATAGTGGAAGGATAGTAAATACATAGCTTCCGCTTTCAATGCTATGTCATCACAGCAATCTCACAGACTTCTTTACGATCCTTTCATTGTAATTTTGTCACTTCACTCCATTTTCCGGTGTAACGGCTTCCACAGGTCTACCCAAGGCGTTCATTTGTGTCAGTACGACCACGTTTAAACTCGGCAAACCACCGACAAATCGTTTGCTTTTGATGGACAATCCGGGTGTATTTTCAATCAATTGTGTTCTTTGGTGTTTTACCATTAAAACAATGTTTATCAGAACGAAACTCAGTTTTCCGTTTTAAACAAACTACAAAACAACTTACTCAATATCGATAACTCGGCTGTTCTGGTCGATCGACAAAATTTTGACACGTTTCGAAGCAAGGTTGAGTACTCTAGAAGACCTGGTTACTGGTTTACTACGAATCTCTGGGTTAGTCTCAGGAGTTGATGATTGATCTGTATATATATATATATGTTTGTGTGTGTGGGAGTATGTATATATACGAAGGTTGAAATTTTTTCAATCTCAGATTGATCTGCTAAACATCCAAGCAAGTAATAGGATGTGGGGTTGCGGATTAAGCGACTGCTTACCTCTAATTATAACGTCTGCCATTTCTTACGTCATTTCGATATTTCAATCTGAGCTGTAGGTTGTATAAGTATATGGTAAAATTAATGTTCCTACCAAATTTTTGTTGCGTAATGCTATTCGTATTATTCAATCAGAAGTGCAAGAGAAATTTAGCAAAAAGAGAGCCAAATTATCGGTAAACGTTCTATGTGTTGCGCATGAATAGTATAGATATTTTAAAGAAGAGCATATAAATTTTTAAGAGAATGATGTAACAATTCGAGGGACCAGGATGGAAAACTTGCCACAGTAGAGAGGTTATGACTACTTATTTTTAGGACTAAAATTTTGTATTGTTTGTTACGTTTATGGAGCCAGGACCTTCGATCAAAGCAGCTGTTATTATCAGACTTAAAGACGTCTCCGAAAAAATCATTCAAAACGAAGATAAAGAATTCTGACTTCTATTGTCCTCAATCAAGACAATACTCACTCTCCTAGTGCTACTGTAACTACAATAGCTTATGAGGTAATTAAAATGAGATGTGTTATGACAACTAGCGTATAGACTTGAAAGAATTAGCGCGGAGTGATTTTCCTCTCTGCCTTATATTGAAAAAATGGCTAAGAAACATAAACTTCCTGACACACACATTATATATATATATATATATATATATATATATATATATATATATATATATATATATATGGGATTGTTACGAATTTTGGTATGAAGGTACGTGTCAGGTATATACGTAAATGACAAGAAATGCAACATTATTGCACATTGCGTAATGCCCCCAGTGGGCGTTGAACTTCGTTCTCCTTGGATAATAAAACAGGTAAGGAGAGCTTGTTTGCATGTATTTAAAATGTTGCAGAGGGACGCATTTTAACTACATATGCCATTACATCGCCATTGGAGACAATATGAACTGTTGTCAGAGTTTGAGAAGGGAGGAATCATGGCAAGATGGAAACTGGGTGTTCCGCTCAATATGTAGCTCTCCACCTAGATTGTTCAGACCATATTGTGAGGAGGTGTTGGGAACAATTGCGAAGAGAGAGGTCTATTACGTGGCAATCAGGTTTAGGACGCCCTCGACAGACCAATAGTCCAAAAAAATCTTCACAACCTTCGACACTGATGCATAGCACCAACTGTCTCATTGTGTATCCTCCATAAACGGCCAGCATCTTCACTACGGGCTTCTATGTCAGTTCTTACCATCGCTAGGCACCTGGCTGAAGGACTGTTACTATCGAGAGGTCCATTGCGTGTACTGCCATTGACACCCACTCATCTTCACCTCCATTTGGAGAGGGGAAGTTCTCGAAGAGATTGGACTGAAGCTGAATGGAATCAAGTTGTCTTTAGTGATGAATCGAGATTCAATTTGGGTAGTAATGACAATCGTGTATGTGTGGGGAGGCTCATGGGGGAATATCTCCATCCGTCCCTCGTTGTATAGCGGCACACCGTTTTTACAACTGGTGTGATGATATGGGGTACCGTTACATACGACAAATGGTCACCCCTAATATTGATTCACGGTACCATGACAGCTCAGAGGTACGTTCGTGACTTTCTTTAGCCACATACTTTGCCACTGATAGCAAGTCTCTTAGGAGCCACTTTTCAACAGAACATTACTCCCCCACACATGGGAAGAGAACACTTACATCAGTTATATTATCACCCATCCCTGGCTTGCTAGATCCCTAAATTTGTCACCGATTAAGCATATCCGAGATAATTTTGGAAGGCAAGTTGCCCAGCCTACAAGTTTGGTCGAATTAAAGACGAGTTTACCGCAACTGTGGAATGAGATGTCGCAAGACATCTTAAGAGATTTGTAGGCCTCAATGCCCAACTGTATCACATCATGTATTTATGCTAGAACTGGCCCAGTAGGATACTAAATATTCCATTCATTTGGAATTTTCCCTACAAAAAATAATCATTTTGTTTTGGTTTTGTAATCACTTACTTACATTAACATTGTAACTACTTACTTATACAAAATTTTGTTTTATTCTGACAACTCTTTTTTGGTTTGCAATTTTCTATGGCAACGGATATATATATATATACGCGAAATCTACGCTTGTACCGACAGCTACGCCCCCTGCCACTCACGTCTGCACATTGTCGAACCAGATTACAGTGGTGCTTTGCTCAATCAGGTCGGACTGCTGCTGATTGGGAACGGATAGTGTTTAGCGACGAATACCGCTCCCAACTGTGTTCTGACGATCATCGAAGGTGTATCTGGAGACCCCCGGTTCAGCGTGACAATCCTGCTTTCACTATTGCACGCCACACATTCCCTCAACCACAAGTTATGGACTGGGGTGCCATTTCCCTTGATATCCTGACTTCTTTGGTCGTCATTAGAAGCAAACTTACAGCTCAGCGGTACGTTGCCGACATTCTGAGACCTGTTTTGCTACCTCTTCTTTTGCAGTAATCTGATCTTATTTTTTAGCAAGATAATGCCAGACCACGTACGACACGTCTTACTATAAACTGTCTTTCAGCTTGTCCAGTACTTCCTTGGCCAGCCAGATCTCTTTCCAATCGAGCATATCCGGGATATAATGGGAAGGAGACTGCATCTATCAGGCAATGTTGATGACTTAGTCCAACAATTGGAGCAAATTTGCCAAGAAATACTGCAGGAGACCACCAGGGAGCTTTATCACTCTACGCGGCATCGTGTGGCAGCTTGCATACAGGTTAGAGGTGGCTCAACACCTCATTGAGCTCGTTACTTTGTAACTATGTAACTCCGAAATAAATCATTCAATTTTTATGAAATTTTAATCATTTTCTATTCTGTACATTATGTTCCTGTTCATTGATTTTTGTCTCTATCGGACGAGTCCTTTTTGTCGCGTCCTTTTCTTTTGTTAATGAGTGTAATATATATTATATATATATATATATACATCAATATATATGTATAATTTACATGTAATAGATATAGACATATAAATTATATTATATATATATATATCAATATATATAATTTATATTTATA
>BMAW01052148.1:0-23314 GCA_019974015.1 Nephila pilipes | reverse complement strand
AAAGACTTATTCAGTCTTAAAAATATTTATTTACCTAAAATTACAAATTCTCAACTGAATCGCCATAAATAGGTGCATTCATAGCAGACGAATAATGGAAGAACCTTAAGAAAGGCTTAACTTCGTTATCTGGTTCGGTTATTAAAAGTTTTTTAGAGATAGATAATATTAATTTTGTATAATATATTATAAACCCGAAAAACTCTGAAATATTTACTTCCAATTTCTTCCTATTTTTTTTTTTTTATTTCGCTGTAAAATTAAAGCAGTAATTTAAATGAAAAATTATAAATTTTAAAAAATGCAAGTGTTACAAATCAAACACCTGAGAAAAAAAAATAAGAAATACCAGTACAAGTATCAGTACCATTGACAAAATAAGAAATCAGAATTAAAATGAAGATTCTGACATTTTATTGTTGAAGATATTGGGAAGGCATAATCGGAAATTTATGTTTCTAAATTTTAATCTTATCTGAAATCTAAAAAAAAATTTAACAGCCAATTTAACATATTCTGAAATTTTAAAAGCTGAAAAATAATTTTACTTATTATGATGCTTTTGGAAAACATATGGGAAAAAATAGGTACTTTTAGATCTGCAATTGATAACTAAGATGTTATTATAATGATCGTTGGCGACAGGACTTCCTAAAACCAATTAGACTCTTTGAGAGACAGAAGATGAAGGCTAATATAATAAATAATAACTATGTTAAGTAGCTTTGTTAAGAACCTCACTGAGAAAGAAGACTCTTGAAGAGCCTCATTGTTAAAATAAAAATTCTATAGAGTGCCCTGAATGGGTATTGTACTTTAAACCTCTTATTTTAATGACTAAGAGTTAGGTGGTTTATCATCTTCAAATGTTTGTGATATTTATGTCATTGATATCCAAGGGCTCAACGAAAGCATCAAACGTCTGCAGAATGTTCGCCCACGCCTGGTTTCTTCTAGAATATCTTGACAATTACGACAAATCGGCTTTGCGACAGTCACAACGTATTTCCTATGTATATAGATGTTGTTCTATTGTAAAATGGCCAAACACTTAGATTTTGGTTGTTAACTTATGACATAGAGCGAAAGTGTAGTGGCTATTCCAAAACCTCTAGACAAATGCTTCCGATTCACAACTTCAGACTCATTTAATTGAGTATTACGAACGTGATATGATAGAAAAGTAACTATGCCCGATCCGTTCATGACTTAGATTGTATTAATACTCTGTTCATGTTATAAATAATCTTAGCACACATGCATTTATTACCTCTTTTATCGTGCCATTGATCCATTTATTAATATTATTATTTGTGCATCGAACTATTTTATTTCATTTATAGCAGTATATGCATTTATAATTTTTATTTCATTTCATTTATTTATTGTGTTTCTTAATAAATTGAATGCATAATCAGGTAAGCTTTTATTATATTTGGGTTTTATTATTATCGTATTCTATATGAAGAGTTTACTTCTTGTATATGCATACTCAGGATGGAAGATAGTGATTAGAAATAATATCAAATTACGCCAAGAGACGGTAGATCTGGTGATGTTTAGGTCACTTGACGGTACGGACAAGCAAAAAGTCATGTAAATAACATTTTATATATATGCATAATAACAAAATATGTTATATTTATTTAAATTATATCTGTGATAATTTCTTAATTTATTTAGATAAATAAAGTGTTAGGTTCCGCTCGAATAATGTGTGGTCCAGTGAATTATATATGTAGATATAACACACACTATAAAATTAGGCTTGAAGTATCTTGAATTTACTCTTTTTCCATTTGTATGAAAATTATATTAGCTATTTTAAAAACATTTGATCACTATCTGGATTCTTACGGTTTTTTTTTTTTTTTTTTTTTTTTGACAGGAAGCAAAGGTCTTTTGAAATGGATCGGCGAATGGGTAGTGTTCTTGGATGCCGTGCTTCAGTTCAGCGTGCTAAGTGTACAGGAAAAGGGCTTAGCTCTACCAACAAGAATAGAGAAATTGTTTATAGACCCTGTCGTTCACAAGACATCAATAAAAAAGTCGCTGAAAAAATATGGAGGTAAATGTTATTGATGTTGCTCAAATGTCATTTCATTTTTAACTGAAAGCAATTTGCTGATTAATCATGAAACCTATTTTTAAGGTAAAAAAGTTGCTGAATTGCAATATTTTTCATTTGCTTCTGTGTTCATAAGTCTTTAAATACAAATAATTTCTATTTTATTTATTTGCGATTCAACTGTCTAATTTTTACATTCATTGAAAAATGTTTTGTCACCAGGAATCGAAAAATGTTTTGTAACCAGGAATCAAATTTAAACGGCATGTTTAATAAATACAAAAAGCATATTTCCGGTATTTTAAAAACGCATGTGTTGCCTTTCTTGCTCTAATTCATTTCGGAGTAGATATCGAAAGAATATAGCTCCGAAAAGTTCATGCATAGTAAATTTATTTGAAAACTCTCTCACGAACAAAAACTATTTACAACGATTATTAAAACATCATATAAATAATATATTTCTCAAAGCCGTTTTACAAGTGTAGTAACTCTTAAAACAGTCTCAGTTGCCTCACTCAAAGCAATGAAGGCGCATTTTTATCAAACTAAACCTCGAATCATAAGCTTTTAGTTATTGTTGCTAAATACGATTTGCAAAGCAGTTATAAAATTATTGATTAGGATTGTCCTAAAAAGTCATAAATTACATATATGAGGAATTTAGATGACATACTGAGATAGGGAAGAAATTGGTTCTTTTAAGATTTTGTCATCGAAAACAATAGATTCAGGGGAATTATCTCCCAACAATTTAGCTGTTCTTTCAGCTAAAGGTTTCTTTCTGACGCTTCTAGAAGTTAAAAACGTTTGGTGGGTCTTTCATACGTAGTTCGAAATCTATCAAACTTCACAATTCTTTCTAAGCTTTAAAAACTCTCAATAAATTTGCTAAATGGCGAGTTTCTTGATACACTTAAGACTATCAGTTCCACTGTTCAATGTGACACCTATCGCTGCATTCGTCTTTTTTATTATTAGTTTCTGCTTTTTGGATTAAAGCACTGAAGTAATTTGAAATATTGGCCTTACACATTTTGTAAATTTTATCGATGTTTAACACGCTTAACGTTTGCTATCACTCTTGAGATCAATAGCACTGATTTCAGGAAAAGCAGAGGATTTAATATTTTCAAAAAATAAATTTCAAGTCAAAGGAACAATTTCTGCATCCTTTTTTATAACATATTTTAAAGGATGTGGGTAAAAAAATGATTATTAATCTTGGAGTATCATGGAAATTTTTTCTAATATCTGTGTCCTATTTAAAATTTTCCAAGTCTATATTTTTTTTGAAACTCTACCGTACCCCCTACCCTACTTTTTTTCCTTTTACACTTGTCGATTAGCTCCATTCATCAGCTATCTCCCATGATGATTTTAACAAATATTGTGCCTTTTAGTATGATTTGTGTATTCTTCCAAAACCGCCTATATATAATGTTGAATCTATTACCCCAAAAGAAAGGGACTGGAAGGATCTAAAGGTGTTAATGGGAAAAGAGTTCAGACACCTAATGAGAGATACATTTAGGTTGACTATTAGGATGAATACATCAGTTTATCGACCAAGAGGAGAAGAATACTTCTCCATCTGGGTATTAGCAGTTACACAGATCAAATCATTTAAGGGATTGATTTTTAAATCGTTAAATATAACTCAAAGTAACGAGAATTTTCGCAGCAGAAATATGTGTTTTTAATCTCCTTCATTTTTCTGTTTTTTCAGGAGTACCAGTATTTTATGACAAATATTCCAAAAAAATTATTTCTGACGGGATTGAAGTGAAAAATGTAAGCCTCGAATTTACTCCACGACATCCAAATAGACAGGTACCTTTATTGGAAGAATACCGCTTTGTACCCTACATCGAAACTAACATCCTTTCTAAACAACAAGAAGAATGTTTGATTAAATACATTGATGTCTGTTCTTCTGTTGCAAAAAATACTTTAGAATTACTCGGAAAAAATGGAGATGAAATATCCAGCATTCTGAAAAAATCTAAATTTTCAGACGAAACGTTGATTAAAAACTACATAGAATCTCATACTGACGACCACGTACTCCTCATGTCACTTTGCGACATTATGGACTCGGCCACCGGCAACGACTTTCCACGAAAAGTCGCTAATCACATCAACAACTATTTGTTCGAAAGAGATCTCGACTTGTTGTCTCAAACACTGCTCCAAGAAAACCCTCTGCGGGGGTTGATGGAAGTCGTTTTAGAGAGCACTGTTTCCAGAAATTTAAAAATTGTAGAAGTCTCAGAATCCTCCCTACCACTCTGCTCAAAAATAAGCGAGATCGTCAAGGCAGGGCAATGCACGATTACAAATTATGCAATTGCTCATTGTAAGCCCAATCTTCTGGACAAGAGCCGCCTTCCATCGGGAAATATCACCATATCCAAATGGGATCCGGGAACTTCGCTGAGTTTCGAGGATATTGATCTCTTCGTGACGAAGTATCTGAACTGTCCTAAACAAGAGTACGCTCGAACTCTTGCAAATGCATTGGCAACTATCAAAGACGGTGGATTCGTTATTGCGTTGCAAAGAACTCGCTTTGTGCCTGCAGAAATGTTTTTTTCAGCCGTGGGAAACATGATTGAATCAGTTCACTCAGAGTCCGATTTGGAACAGATTTTCAAAGAATTAAAATTACGAGTAATTTGTAAGAAATCTGATTCCTTAACGTCCACTCTATATTTACTTAGAAAGATACCTGTAAAGTCTTATGATGATATTGTCATTCCAATTGTGGAAGGAAGGTATGAAAAGTGGGTTCCTGAATTGAGAGAAAATATAATTGAGATAACGTACCAGCCAAATGATCGAAAGAGAATATGGTTGGTGAGTGAAGGAATTGATTTTAGTGGTATTATTGGACTTGTTAACTGCTTACGGTTGGAACCTTGTGGATCCAGTATAAGGTAAATAAAACTCTTTTTAAATACGTTGGGTTTATTAACTTTCGTAGGGATTGTAATGCTACATTCATACTTGCTCTTTTGTGATTTTTGCTTATGCACTTGGAGAAATATTGCGGCTGCCATATTGAACAAAATACCAAAACAAGTAGACTGATTACTGGTACTTCCTTTCCCTGTGTGGATCTATTCATGAAACCAATTACTTGAAAAGAAAGATGACGACTCATTCCATTAGTAGCCATCAAACTGCTATGATTCTGAAAAAAGTAGGGTGAAAAAAGAATTTGCTTTGTGGCAGTCGTGAAATGCACCTAAATATTTTTTTTTTGTCTGACTAATTCTGAGAAACACTACTTTAAGAATTCTGAGAAATAAACTTTCTAACTTTTAAAGTTTTCTAGTAGCAGCTTTGTAAAGGCAAATGGATAACATTTAACATACAATTTATTTGGTTGTTGGAATATTTATAAAAAAAATTGAAATTTTGAAATACATTTCACATGTAAAATTTTACTGAATTTTTTTGCATGTTTTGATTTAGGTTGAAAGATTATCATTTCCATAAATTATTTAAATGATAGAACTGTAAATAATGATAAAATTCTTTTCTCTCGATGACCTTAGAAATTTCAATTTCTTAACTTAAATACAGTTCTCCCTCTACAATCCTGCACCTATGAATCAGGCAATGGCAGTAATCCAGAGCTTTTATGTAGTAAGATAAATCTTAGAAAATTATTATATGTTTCTACTGCAATGGAATAATGTAGGCTATCAATACAAGGCGCAGTACATTTATCGTACTTTTATTCATTTAATTTGTTTGGCATTTTATTTCGGTGTACTGCATTGAAGATTAAATAGTAACACAGAGATTTTGCTACTTAATTTCGTTATTATTAGTGATTTTCCAGTATTCTTCCCTACAGTTTTGTTAATCCAGCATTACTCTGATCCAATATTTG
Organism: Nephila pilipes; assembly: GCA_019974015.1. Taxonomy (NCBI): domain Eukaryota; kingdom Metazoa; phylum Arthropoda; class Arachnida; order Araneae; family Nephilidae; genus Nephila; species Nephila pilipes. The sequence goes on along the minus strand of BMAW01052148.1, from coordinate 17,342 downwards.
CTATGGATTACAGAGAAAGTATTGTAAATCGTTTCAATTATTAGAATGGATTCTTATACATGCTCATAAATAACGATTATGAATAACATGTTTCATGCTTATAAATTATAAAATGTCAAAAAATGATGAGTCTCATTTCTGTTTTAAACTTTATCTTGATTAATTTATGAAATTTATAATATTTTTAAATCACTCAAATTAAAATAATGTATATTTCATTTGCTCTAAATTCCGACATTTTGTTTTTCAAGTTTTTTGTATGTTGAACTAGTTGTGAGTAACTTCAGCTTTCACAGTTTCTTTTTGTAACAAATAAATTGCTCCGTTTTAGAATGAGAATGCATGTCAATTACTTCATTAAAAAGTTTAATATATCATGGTTTCATATAAGAATGGTTTTTCTAAAAAATAATTATAAGATTATTATATTAAGAAATAGCTCACACTCTCTTTTAATTAAGTTATTTTTAAATTATGAAGTAATTAAAGATCTAAAGTTACTTACTATAATCTATAATATTAATATGTTGTTATTATTTTTTAAAATATAGGTGTGTATTTATTAGTGAGGGAGCTTCTTCTTTACCACACTTTAGTCCTAAAGCACAATTCTACCAAGAAATAATGGAGAACGATCTAACGATGAACGTTTTCAAATCAAACTCATGGGGAACATACAGGCATTTTAAGATGCCCGAAGGTATGCATGAAGGATTTTTGTTATTCCTGCTAGTAAAAACTAAGAATTATTTAAGACCGGGAGATTATTTTTTACAATTTTTCTACCAAGATTACAGAATTTTTTTAATGAGCTTCGTTCGAGCTTAAGAATCTTTAACTGTCGGATGGCTAATAAGAGCCCATAAGTTTTTTTTAGTTCCAGTTCAGATCGCTTAAAAGTTCAAGCAAAACCTTAGAACACTAAACACGACGATGATAAATCTTCTTAACGGCAATAGAAATGTTTCTGTGGTCAAACTGTCAGCGACTTCTAAGTGGACAGCTATCGTCACTGCACAAGTAAATACCACAATGTAGTGTTTATTTTCACTATCTTTCGTAAAAATCAGTCCTCTGAAGTAAATACCAACCACAGAAAACGGAGGTGGTTGTTCTAATCGAATGGCTGGTTAAGGAGCAGTAATCTGCATACCTGGTGATGCACTGAATCGTTAACATACTATACATTTTCGCAATATATTTTTACATCTAATTACAAAAGGACGTTGTTTTTAAATCTGAACAATTATTACGCAATGTATAAAAACTTTACTCTAATAAAAACACCAAGAGTAAAAATAGCAAAAATTAAATTCATTCATACACACACACATATCTGTCTCTCTCTCTCTCTCTCTCTCTCTATATATATATATATATATATATATGCACCCAAACATATACATCATCCGAACTGTCAAACATGGTAGCATTAAAAAGCTAAATTATTGAACTAATTTCTTAGTCGACTGGTCATTCTTAACATCTTTAGCATAATATTTACACATTTCAGTCTTTCACCATGAAACTTCTGTTGAAACTCTGTTGAAAATTTGATTCTCCAATGACGGATTATTATCAATATTTTCTCTAAGACAATCAAAAGGTGTTATAACATTAGAATCCAAGGTGTGCTAATCGTATGTGTGTGTTACAGGTACTGAAGGACTCGAATTAGAACACGCTTACTTGAACATTGTGACTCGAGGTAACCTGTCCAGTCTGACTTGGATCGATTCACCTCTAAAATACTTAACGCAGTCCAGTGATATTCCTCTCTGCCATGTGTACTATGCACCGTTGAACTTCAAAGATGTGATGCTTGCCACTGGAAAGTTATCACAGAGTAAGTGTACTTCAATAAAAACTTTTCATTCGTTGTGTATATACAGTATTAAACTTTCATCGAATGGTTTTACATATGAAATATTGATTTTCATTATTTCAAGCAAAAATATTTTTGTGCAACATTATTCCGTGTGTTAAATCCCTAAAAAGTTACATTAAATATTTTTATTTGACTGCCTGTTATAAGATTGAAAGTTTTAGCAATCTTTAGAACATTTTTGACTGCCTAAGTTAGTAAAACAACCATATTATACAAAATAATACACGAAAAGTGTAAAAAATACTTCTATTATATAAAAAAAGAAATGTTTGTTATTCAGTTACACATGTTAATGAAATGTGTATAATAATACAAATGTCAGGGTACAAGATATTGCTTATTTTAACTCTCTATAAATTCCTTTTATAGATTATAATCTTCTAGAGATGCCTAATAATTTACTCAAATGTGGATGATTTTGTTGTATTTTAGGTGACACAGTCACAGATAACTGGAGTCCGGGAATAGAATTCTCGGGGCGTTTGGACAATGGCCGCCGGGTCATGGGCATTGTTACGTCCAATGGACTAGCTACAACCATTGCTGTGGATCCGGACTTCTTGTGGGACGTCCCGGATGACTGGACCCTGGAGGAGGCTTCCACTGTTCCAGTGGCGTATACGACTTCTTACTATGCCCTCGTAACGAGAGGTCGTTTGCAGAAGGGAGAGAGAGTCCTCATCCACTCTGGCAGTGGAGGCGTTGGACAGGCAGCCATAGCAATTGCACTGCACTTTGGGTGTGAGGTCTTCACTTCCGTCGGTAAATACCTATGGAACTTCATGAGAAATTGGGTGAAAAAACATTTAAAAAGTTATTATAAAATCAGCCTATATGGCTTTGAAAGTGTAGCTTACAGTGAAATTTCTTCTTTATATATTCGAAAAAGCATTTATCATCATGTAGAATTGAAATGAATTTAATGGCTGTTATCACAACAATGAGAGAAAACGACACAACCGGAACGAAGGAAAATAGTGAAAAAAATATAATCGTTTTTTAAATGTAGCTATTTATGCATTTCATAGCTTATTAACCATTTTGAATTTGTGAACTATTTATTAATTCTATGGAATATCCTATTTCCACCTGTATAACGTGATTGTTCAAACATAATAAAGTGCTTCTGAAAGAGCAAAGGATAATGAGGAGTTCAGTAGAATTACATTTTGCCTACAATTTCTGAAAAAAAAGTTAATTTTTTATTGATTTGAAAAACATTAAAATAATCAAAAATAATATCAAAAATTGGTATAAAATGTGATTCCGACGACACCTTCATTAATCTTTGCTCTTTTAGATACATTTGATTTAATTCAAATAAGCACAACAGTCTACTTCGAAGAGAAAATTGCAAAATTCATGGGATAAGTATTACATTCATAAATTAAAAATAGCTAATAAATCGAAGGCTAAATTTTAATTCACAATTTCATTGGTTTCTATCCTAAGGTACTTGCGCCCCATGGGGTTGCACGAAGCCGTTAAAAGGGTACACAGAAAGAAATGGGAATTGAGCAACTCAAGTAAAACAACAACTAACTTTTCAAAGATTAAAATAATTTAAAAATGATGATAAAATTTTTTGATATTTTGTCAGTTATGCTAGTTTTTCTATTAATCAAATATTTGAAGAAAGAGGATTGAGTGAATGAAAGTTGAGGTTTATGGCGCAAAAGCCTAACATAATGTGTACATGTCACCTAAACATTTGAAAGAAATAGGAAACATGTAAAAATTGGTTGATTACAAGTGGCGAAAATAGAGAAGAATTTCTAGGGAGGGTCAAACATGCTTACCAAAAATACTTAACCCTTTGAGAAAGAAAAAGATTTCTAGGATTCCTCAGGAACATGATGTCTGTATTTTTTAAATCTCGGAGATCCCCGAAGAGATGAAAGATGGGTTACTTCCGATAGAAGAATCGGCTTATAATCCAGACGGCGCCACACACGAGAGACATACAAATGCTTCAGCAAGAAATATCAGCCTTCCCAACTCTTGTCTCCACCCATCTCCTGTCAAAATTGGCCCTCTTCTGCCTTCAGCTCTCTTTTTCTCGTTATCTTACATTTGAATTTGGACAGATGCAGGGTTATGCATAAGACTAACGAATAAAACAATTCGTGTGGTGTTTAACTTTTGTTTACGGTATTTGTTTTCAGACGTGTGGGCGTTATTCTTAAAATCCTGATCAAAATTCTGCCTGCGACCTATTATTCACGTGGTTTAGTATTTATCAGTGGCCAAATTACTGTATCAGAGACGATACTGAAATTCACTGAAACACCGAATAAAATACTGTGCACATCCTCCGATAGTAATTTGAATAAATTACGACATGACAATTAAAACCAATACTGGAGTAGGGAATTAATAGAGCTACAGTTTTTTCTTGTTCTTACGTGAAAATAATATAAAATAATGAAGGATAGCTTTTATAGCTACATTAATTACGGGCTTTCATGTTTAGAAGAGCCCCTTGATGTTTTGTGTGAAGAAGTAATTAGAGACGTTTCAGTGAAACTTTCTTTGCTCACACAGCCTTCACATACCAAACATCCTGAGCACAATGATAAAAATGTCCCGATTTTTCAACCGACATATTTTATATCTACCCAAATTGATTATATCACGGCTATTGAGTTCTTTTACTACATTAGTTATCATAATGTGAACAGGAGGTAAAAATCTCACCATTGATTAAAATTTAGACATCAGAAATCCTGTTGGATGTATGCTTGAAGACGAAAGACCTCATAAAATGAATGAAATACCTTCGTCAAATAACACGGTGTAGCGAAGAATACAGGACAACACAGACAACGTTGAGTGCAGAGTTAAAAATAACATCAAAGTGTGATTTTGTTTTCTATCCATGTCGACGAAAAGTATCGAAGCAGCTCAATATTCTATGCTACTGATATTAGTATTTCTAAGAATTCGAAGAAAATCTCCTTATTTATCGCCATTTGAAGAATCGTACGAATGGTAAATATGTATTTGAAGAATATTTTTTCCTTGAAAAGGAATTCAATTGTTGAAATACATTGTGCTCATCACAGATGTAGGAAAATCCATGGACGTATACTTAATGCTTGCGATGCAGAAACCGCCTCAAAATTAATTCAATGCACTACTCTATTCACAGATACAACTCTGCATTAAACAATTGGCTTTATATTTGCAAAACTTTCTTCACAAAGCAAACAGAGTCGTCAATTTTATCAAGCAGTAACCTACCAACTCCAGATTGTTTAAATTGTTGTGTGAAAACATATACAACTCTCATAACATTTTGGTATTGCACGTCGAAGTTATGTGTTTGTCTCCTGGATGAAGTCCTGAAACAGCTATTCGAATTTGGATACTATGTAGCCTTTGTTTAAGAAGAGGGGTTTTGGAATATCTAGACTCCAAGTTTCTTGAATGCATGTAAATATTTTCTTTCCTGATGGATATTTTCTCTAAAATTCATAAGCTTAATTTTTCACTTTGAAAACTTGGAATATTATCAAGTGGACGTCAAAAGTGAATCTATTTTTACTCCTAAAAAGTTTTGATTTGAGGATAAAATGAATCAAAAGCGCACTACCTGAATTGTTCGAAATATTTCATAATTTTGAAGGGCAAACTGAGTGAAACTTAATGGTTGGTTATTATATTATTTATCTCTTAGAAGAATTAAAACCCTTACTTGAAAAATATGTTAAAAACAGAAAAAAATAAATTATTCGTGGAGATATTTCAAAGAAGAGTTTTCTAAACTACATTCATTATCGATTTCTGAATATGATAAATAACCAGAGCTCTCATCAAATACAACTCTGAAGAACCTTTTCAAAAGTCGAAAGGAGATCGAAGTAATTTTGCAGTTCATCGCAGTGACAAATTGAATTTTTTAAAAACACCATTATTATTTGTCGCCATTTGCTAGCACGGCGCTTGTTGAAACAGGTGATATGTATCTTTGTACATTAGCCTAAAAAATAAACAAAGAAGCAAATTAAACGCAATTTTAGATTTAACGCTGCATTTATTCTTAAAAACCTTTTTAGTTCTATATAGTCCCAAGTATCCCATTAGTTTTTCTTTTTCTCATTCTTTGCATTATTTACATCAAAAATAAAAACTTTTAATAAAAAAACAGATTTAATTTAATTTAACATGGAACCTTTTTGAGGGTACATGGAACCATTTGGGAGAAGCTATCCCAATTTGCAATGTGTAAAACAGATAAGGGGAGGATGCTTATAGAATCTGGAATCGGTGTACATGGAAAAGAACCGGGAAAGCTGAGGATGCACGAACTGAAATAACAATTAGGAACCATTGCACTATTGTTTTATAAAGTTAATACTTTTTTAATTTGACAATTTCTGTGTTACTGACTAACGTGTAGGATTCTGGAATTAAACTCTATAGACTAAGAACTGAACGATTTTCATTTTGTTTATTAAAAATATTTTATAAACTGGCAACATGTGACTTATAACAAAGATTAGCATCTTCGTAGGATAGAAAACAATGTCAAACAGAAATGGAAGGCTTAAAATAATTTATAATACAAAACAAATGCCAGGTTTATATATTATACTTAAATCGAGAATGGATAATCTCCAATCTGTATTAGCAGCAGTAAAGTTAAGGTATTAATATCCCATACTAAATCTCTCTTTAATGGCATAAATTTAATTTATATATCATATCTCTAATTAATAATCTCTCTTTCCGGATACTTCGGAAAAGAATCTTATATGTATGTATGTATGTGTGTGTGTATTTGTGTAATTTACTTTATTTCTTAATTTATTTTCTTAAGTATGTTCTGATGGATAGCAGAAATTCTCTGGAAGAAATAGATTTGATGAAACAAAATAAAATCATACTAAATAAAACAAATGAAATCAGAGTAAATCTCTCAAACTTTGGTATGAATTTATTTTTTAACACCATCTTTCAATATTATGAGCGATCAATCAAGAGCTACAATAATTCAGGTATAGGCTTCCAATTTCCATCAATGGCCAATAAACCTAAGGAATGAGTCTGGGAGCTCTCGCAACGCAACTTTCTGTAATGTTAAGTAAAGACATATATTTTGGAGTAATGTGATTCAGAATGTCATTTAGAGTGTCATTGAAACAAAATGCTGATTCGCTGTTGTCAAATTCAATGAATAATAATTTGATGAAATCAAATGATACTGACTATATATATTTCATGCATTTCTTAAAATAAAATGAATCCTTTTAGCAGCTACACATTTTTGAGTTCTATCCATAAAATAGTTTACTGTATGTAATCAGGACACATGCATCCAAAATTTTCTTGTTAAATAATGAATCATTATGAGTTATCACTAATCTTTATATAACTATTAGTGTTTTCTAAAATCACATTTTAACCTAGGTACCGAGGAAAAGAAAGAATTTTTGAAGAAAAGATTCCCTTCTCTACAAGAAAAACACTTCTGTAACTCGAGAGATCTTTCTTTCGAAAGGCACATTTTAAACGCCACTGATGGAGAAGGTAAATGAGTTCCTTTGCTTTGTATTTCTCATTGATTGCAACATCTACCAAAACGATTGTTATACAATTAGATTTTTCTTTCTTTTCAAAATTTTATTCTACAAAATTAACTTATGTTATTCCAGGTGTTGATGTTATTCTGAATTCTCTTGCTGGCGAAAAATTGAAAGCCGGACTGAATTGCATTGCGCGGCATGGTCGGTTCTTAGAAATAGGCAAATACGATATTTCCAATAACACAGCAATAGGTAATTACTTTAGATTCTTTTTGTTCACTGATTTCCGATGTTTTGGAAGTAGCTGAAAGAGATAAGCAATAAGAGAAGCAATCTACAGATGATTAAATCGAATGTATATTGCCTCCAAGTATAAACCTTCTATACTCTAAAGAAATTTAGCGAAATCTGGATACAGTCAGCGTAGAAGAACCATAGGAAGACATAATTGTGTTACATATATGCGCTTTTCATAACTTTTCCACGTACTTTTCGATGCTTTTGGGTTTGGGCGTTTGATTTATTTCTTGCAAATTTTCCAATCTCTTTAACTATGAAATGATTCCAACGTTTGTTATTATTCAAATCGACTGCGCTCTCATTCTAAATCTGAGCTTCTCACTGCGACTTTTCTAACCAAGTTATTCATTATTTTTCTTTGATTCGATTATACAAATTCTATAGCTATAGACTTTATTAAAAGAATAACCCGTAAGAAATTCTTTGAATTTCTAAGAATTATTGTTTCCTTCTTTCCATGAAATATAATATTATGATTTGCTTATAAATTGGTGAATTATGGAATTGTATTTTGTATTTCAGATGGCAAATATTACTAAATTTCATTTCCTGCAATGTTCTCGAATGTGTATATTGATCTTGTCTATCATTCTACTTAAATTTATTTAAATAATAGTATGAGATTTTATTCCTAATATATATATATATATATATATATATATATATATCTGTGTGTGCGTGCGTGCGTGAGTGGAACTTCTATTTTACGATGGCCAGAAAGAGAAAAGCTTTTAGATGTTAACATAAATTTATTTAATATTTATAAACATAAAAAATAAAAGAAGCTCATTTATCATCAAAACAATTCAAATTCTACATCATCCTTCTGTTCTCTCAAAGACGCTTTTCTCTTTACATCGCCAGATTATATACACAGGATGCAGCACTAGCCCCGTCTACAGCCCTGCATTAATAAAAGTGTACTCAAATTGTATAATTTCAATCGTCCTTGAATAAGGTGACCTCTTTCCGTTTTATTTCCAATTAATATTAATTCATCCAGATTGAGATATCTTTGAGTTTGGCGTCTTAATCTTAACCTAGAAAAACAATTCTGAAAAGTGAACAATTAAAAGAAATAAGAAATTCCAAAATTAAAATGTTTCTTTTACTTTGGAGCATCACACCGTGTTCGGAGATCATTGCTTTTGTAAAATCATCGGTTCTGTTCTCGCTTTATCTTGGGTTTTTCTATGTTGTTTTTAGTATTGTCTTCAGAATACATGGGAAAACAGTCATGTTTGGGAGAAAAATTCATAGATGGAAAAGTTGACAAATCGGTTGGAAAAATGTCATAATCAGTAGACACAATCTAATACTCGTAAATGAGGTGGCGTGATATTTTAGGGGATTCAAATTGAGAATTGAATACATTTTATAGCAACTAAATTATCTAATCTACAGCAATGAGGCGCTCGCCTTCGTAAGATGTATGTCTTCTTATTCTGCTCCTGAACTTAGAATATTTGTTTTTTGTACTTTTCCGCTGGTTGTCACAATGTTTTTGGAAATTAGCTTCAATAAATAGGCTTCAATTATTTCTTTTAATTTATCAATAAGTTTCGAATTCATTTTGGTACCGAATAATAATTCGAAAAGAATACAATCTATACTACTTTGATAAAATTAATTATTAGTTTGTTCCAGTGGTTAACATGATTATACCATTACGATGCCACAATTAAAAAATAGTCTTAATGCACCTCCAAATATAACTTTCTGCTTTTCCAAATGCCGCATTCGAGGGATATAAATAAATGGAAATTTGTAAAGACAATAATAATTGCCAATATATGTTTATGGTTTCTTAGAAGTAAATTCCAAGGGTCCTAGATGATCGATGTGATACATGTGTAAAGTTAAATCACCTTTCGGTATTGACATCTTCTCTGATTTCTCTTTTTACGGTTTACTCGAATACAATTTATAAAATTATCTATTATTCTTTCAATACTGTGCTTCATTATAGGAATAACATGATTAGTTTCTAAGTAGTTCTCTATATGATTAATTCCCCTATGTCTCTTTTCATGAGCATTTTTAATGATTTCATACACCGTTATTACTTCTTTACGGTCAAAAATAATTCATAATAGACTTTATGAATAATATGAAATTATAAAAGGTCCATCCCTGATTGGAATTTTTCAAAATGTCTTTAATTGTTTTTTTTTTTTTATTTCGCTGTCCTCGTTCTGAGCTAATAAAAGTTTAGGTAAAACACTTTTCATAGAAATACGAAACGAATTAATGGGTGATCAAATAAGAGTATCAACAAGAAACAATTTCAAACTAGATCGGTGCTCTATTGCATAATTGAATTCCTCTCTAGTAATAAAACCCATGGAACACCAAGTGTAGATTAGTCGCATTTATCCAAAGTTTTCTGAAACACAAAGCAGTCTGTTACGATTTTTTCAGGTACGTCCTTAATAAATAAATTCGGAATTTCTTAATATCTTCTATGATAGCAAGAACTCAAGTTTGTAGCTTGAGTACTTTTTTTCTGCATATGCGTCATTTTACTCATGTGATAGGTAGCTGAAAACTATTATGGCTCAGAAAACTTTATAATAAATTCGCACCACACCCATAAATCCGTACGAGTTTTTGTTTCAAAATTTGGATTACTTGATCTCTAAACTTTTTTCAGGGAGAGTAACATCTAAAACTTATTAAAGTATACTTTTATCTTCATCATTTAATCTAAATTTATAATCTGTTTTCAAAAAAAAAAAAAAAAAAAAAAGATTTAACAATAACAGAATATTTAGGAAAAAACTTACTAAAATATTTCGTTAAGCTTAAAAACCTTTGGATTTTCTTTAAATTAATAGGTTCGGGAAGATTAAGAACATAGTTGGGTTTTTAAAATGGTTGCATAAGTACAACCTTTTTCTATCACATGTCCCAAAAATTCAATTTTTTCCTCCATAAACCGAGATTTCATAAAAAAATTTTCCTAAGCCAAATTCACACGCAAAACTAAGAACTAGTTTTTGTATTTCGATTCCTTCCTTTTCTTTAACAGATAATATAACACCATTCACATTGGGTAAAATGACGTCATCCCTGATAAAAGGTCGAAAAATAGAGTTAATGAATATTTGGAAAACCACTGGTGAATTGCATGCGCCATGAAGTACTTTAAAAATTGATATTGTCCTTCATGCATAATAAATAAAATATATTTTTTATTCTGTTTACATCAACATAAAAAAAACAATATTTAATTCAAAAGTATTAAGTTCTCGCGATTCATGTAAACATTCTAAAAAATCCTTAAAAATAAAAATTCTATGGAAAGTTTTGGTAAGAAACGATTTAGTCACCTAAGGTGCGCTTTTTTTATAATCATTATTACATTTCTCAATTAAGAATAAGAATTAATGTTAATGTTGAAATATGAAGCATTGGACAATAGTAAAATTTTTCGATATTAAATATAAAGGAAACGATAAATTATTAAATTGAATATATTTAAGCTAAATGTAATAAAATTGAAACAAACGACTGAAAATTGAAAAAGGTCTGGTACGCCAAAATGCACCATCTAAGACAATAGTGCCTTGGGTGGCTAATTTACGCTACGTTAGAAACAATTTATTTAAATACTGCGAGAAAGTAGGAGGCGGGTCTCGTCTAAATTGTGAGAGCACATAGGAACATGGGAAAGATATTCAGAGATTATATTTTAATTAATTGACCGAGAAAGGTTTTGATTTTTTGAAAGATTTGTTCTCCTAACCGCTAAAGCGGGGTAATGATTATATGGGCTATTTGGGGACCCAAAATAGTTGTAAATATTTTGTAAATAGTAATTTACGTACATGATTGAAGCGTAGAAATTACAATAAATATAATAGAAAGACATATCTCTCGCACTCTTCTTGTACCTTTTAATTAGTATTCACTACATGCCTTTAACAATAATTTTATTCAGCTTTTTGTAATATATAGATATTCACAGAATTCCATCTTTTTTCCTAGCAATAACACATGGACAGGTATACTAAAAAGAGTAAAGTTCTTTAATAACCTGTTCTAACCATTCAGCTATTTGAGCATCAACAATCTCCAATAACAATTTTCCAAGAATCGTAGACGTTGCAGTCGTTTAAATACTGGTTCATTATACTTTTAATAGTAAAGTATTTAATTCTATTTTTGTAGATTTAATTTTATTCGTTTTATAATTTTGAAAAGACTAAAGCACTTTATCTGTCTTTCATTTAGAAATTTTATGCCGAATATTTTATTTAATTTTATCAAAATTAATATTTTATGTAAAACTGGAGAAATCTTGTTTCCTTCACACAAAGACTTATTTTTATTGCAATTTCATTTGCCTTTATTATAGCTTCAATTTGCATAATTACATCAAGTCCTCTCATTGCATCATGCAGAATGCTGCCTTTTTAACGACATATTTATCAGTAATGCAATTAATGTTAAATTTTAGTATTTCTTTTTTAAATATACTATGGGTTTTATTTTACAGTTTCCTAATCCCTATGAAATTAATTTTTACTGATACCATTCACAGAAATTTAATATATTAAAAATATTTTCAGAGATTATAATAGCTTTACTTCTAATATCGATTAATGAGTTGATCTTTCAATTAATTAAATAATCTATATTTTTAACGAATTTGCGGGCTTGTTTAACAATATTGAAAGATATTTCCTTATCGGGTTTCTCTTTTCCATATTCAATTTAATACATTTCATAAGTCCTGTACTCGAGTTTTTTAAATCTGAAATAATTTAAGCTGTAATTCTGATGCGTGCAAAATTTAAATAAATGTCTTTTATTACCGAAATTGAAACAAAATTTGGTATTCTAATCATAATTACTTAATCGTTTATGATTTTCAAAATTATCGGATTTTTGTTTTACTTTATTAACATTACATTTACACCGTATAAATTTGTTTTAATATCTTCATACACTTATAGATTTTCATACGCTTATAGATAAGAGTCATCAATGAAATGTTTTTTCATTGATACCTCTTATTATATATTGCATTGATGTGTCTCCTTCAGTTTTACGTCTACGAATTCTAATCCTTTTATTTTTAAATACTATTCCTATTTAAACACGGAATCTTTAATTTTACACTTTCTTCATTTTTGATTCAATTGGGCTGAATTTGATGCGAATTCAAATTTCTTGCGTCTGTTTTCTTCAGCTTCTCCCGTGACGTAATATTTAATTCACTTTTATCAAATAACAGAGCATTACCTCCAAGCGATCATTTAGCAAAAATGAACTTTTCAAGGTCAGACAAATTAAATGTTTTAGGTGCACATTCGAATTGTTCAAACCAAAGAGAAATGTTTTCATGTAACTCGCCATTAAATGAACAAATAAATTTCGATATCAAAGAAGCTTACAGAGACGTCTTGAATGTGATTAAGGACACAATTTCGCTTCTTTTAAGATTTTGCTGACTCATAAATGATTTACCTTGCACTAACTAATCTTGTGTTGTATGTTCCTTTTTGCTGTTTGCTATAGATTGATCCGAATTTTAAATATTTTGATAAATCCGCAAGGTGACTTAATTTAACGACATTAATATTCGCTCGTTTATTTTAATTTTTGTGCCATGGAGAGGAATATTCAAAATATTAGGGATAGATGCAAGCTCATTTATTGAAAAGAATCATGAGTAGTTCTTAATTTAGATTTAAAATTAAAATTGTTTATGTGAATTCGAAACTAATAAGGTTTCGGATTATTTCTCTAATGTTTATATAGCCTTCTGCGTCAAAAATAAATCTATATTATTTTTTTTTTCTTTTTCTTCAGATTCTTCAGTGCATTGCATACCTCATTTAATTCCCCAACGTTCATTTTTTAATAAAAAAAAAAGAAAAGAATACAGCTGACTGATCTCACAGTTTTGAATTAAATTCTTGTAAACATACAAAATACAAATGTTTAGATTTCATCAATAAGACATTCGATATTAATTTAAATCAGCCCACAACTGTAATCTGTTAATGCAAATACAGAGTTTTTTCTAAATTTTTATGTATACCGCTTCTAACGTTTTTGAAATTTATATATATATATATAAATTCTCATATATATATATATATATGAGAGGGATATTCTGAAAGTAAGTTTCTGTATTTTCTCTGATAAGGAAAATTTATTGTATAAAAAAATAAAATAAAGCATGTCATCATGAACTTTTTATTTTGTATTACTTTTCGCCGTAATCGCAATTGACATTAAGATATTTGTGGTAGTTGGAGAAACCTTTTTGTAAAACCAGTTTGAAGAAACCTCTCTAGTAAAACTCGGTGCTCTGTGATGCAAGGAATTATCGCACAGCCTGCTCTATCTCAACACAGTTTGGGATAGACCTGAGCAAGAGTATAATAATACTCATTGTGGACGAAGCCACGTCTAACACCGTTATGTGCCTATCCACTAGCACCATGCCCTGTACTCTAGCAATATTGTTTTCATTCTGGATGTGGATGGACGCTTACTTTAATCTTCATTCTCCACAATCTGCCTTCCTTCACTGATTGTGCAACACCTGCATCCAACGAGACATTATTTGTTCACTATACATGGTGTGTGGGCGCTCATGGATGACTAGTTCCACGTGCTCATTCGGACCGGACAAAGTACGTTCTACCACTGCCGACCACGTTAACACTTCTCGGGAACGCTGGTCTGTTGCTACTCTATTTTCTTAGTCACTCTACGTATGTGTCACTTCTCCTCCACTGATGCTACTTCCGTCGTTAATATAGCAATAAGTGTGGATTCTTACGGTGGTTCTTTGTTTCATTTGGTGTATCATGTACTTTTTCACAAAAGGAGAAAAATTATCATTCGGAACATCCCTTTTATATATACATATTTTAAAGAGCATGCTCAAATAATATTCCAATCCCATACTTAGCCAAAGACTTCTTCGCCAAGAGCTATTAATATACATTACGCTTCATATAAATTATTTTTAATACTTAATTATTAAAAATAAGTAAGTATTCAGAACATAAATATGGATATTATATGTGTTAATATGCGTCATAATTAATTTTTAATATTGGACATTATTTTTTTGTTGAATCACACACAAACACATTTACACTTTTCAATTACTCACTTTTCTTGTTTATATTTTAGAAATGGAATTGTTTTCAAAAAATATCTCATTCCATGGAATATTGTTAGATGTCTTGTTCGAAAATAAAATCTCCAATTCGATTGTTAAAAAAGAACTGGTCCAATTGATATATGATGGAATAGCAAATGGAGCTGTTCGACCTCTAAGTTCCATTCTCTTTGGTTATAAGGAAGCAGAACAGGCTTTTAGATACATGGCCAGTGGGAAGCACATAGGAAAAGTAATTATAAAAGTAAGATGATTGATTTTATAATTCCAATATGTAAGATAATTTTAAAGTATAGCTTTTAAAAAAATCTTAATCATGCATAGCTTTCATAAATTGAAAATTATAAAGGAATTTACAGTTTTAATGGACAAGTCTATCACAGCATTGTATTTCCTCCCGCATTCGAACATTGTTTGAAGTTATCTTGGTAGTGCTGCTTCCTCGACAGAGCATTTTCTTGCCCATAATTTCGTCTTTTTTGGAAATGTTGCATCTTAATATCATACTTTTGCAGTCATCGGACCGCAATACTTGTCCCTCAGGTTCATTGAAGCTAATTAATCACTTAGGAATAGGCGTGATAGATTCACGCCTATTCCTAAGTGAAATAGGCAAAATTTCCTGTCGTACAGATAATGATGGAAATGCTTCACTAATTTTACGATGGTTAGAAGTTTCTTTCCAGTAACAAAACAATTAATTTGTAAGTTTCTCAGAATTTTAATGAATTAGCCGATTACACATTCATAATTTTCTTTTACCTGGGAAAGCATGGCTTCAATTCCATAATTTCATGCATCAGTATCTGAAATAAATAAATTGCGTTGCTAAAAAATGTCCATTATACGTTGTTGTCAGGGCCTGATTTAAATAATCAAAACGATTTTCACATTCTTCTGCACAAATGAGCATTGCTATAGCTTCAGTTATTTATTATATGTAGTTATTTTGCTATGGCTGTGAATTCTTTTACAAAAATAATGTAATTGGTATATAAACCAGACTAATAGAAAGATCTCGAACCATTTCTGGGCGGTGCCAAGTGTTTTCTGCTTTTGTGTCCCGTTTATCAGTTTTCATATCTTCTGCAGATAACATGTGCCCAAGATATGTAACTTCATTTTTAAAAATCGACATTTTTGGGTTTGCTTTACAGATAAGCTTCCTTGAATTTCTAGAAGTCTCTATGAATGCTATTGAGATGGTCTTTTAACATGGGTCTCACAATAATAATATCATTTCAATATATCCAACAGACTTTCAATGTTAGGTATTTGTTGTTGAAACTAAATCATAATATCCCAAATACTCACTTTTGAGCAGTTGTCCGCCTCTTATGGTTTAAGTGAGAATAGACATAGAACTTTGTGGAAATTTCGTTGTATATCGAAACCTAACCTGCTGAGGAGGCTACTGAGATGCTCTTAGAACGTACGTCTCACGATAATAATATAGTCTAAATATACCAAACAGGCTTCTGATTTTACTTCAGTTTCATTTTATTGTTTATTAACGGCAGACTGAGAAGCAGCACGTGAGTAATTGGTGACAGGCCTCATAATTTTGATTCTCAGTCAAGTGGTGAGGGTGCAACCTGCGCCGACGCTTCTCTTTCCAAAATTATACAACACGGCAACAAGAGAACTTGGGCCCTCAGCCAGATTTAGCGTGCATCAACCCCTCTACACGGTCAGTTTTCAGTGGCATATGGCATCAGGGTTCTAATCTGCGGCTCGACGAAAACAACGCCTGTCGCGAATCCGTGACCATGATCACTAGGTTATCATAGCCCTATCAGGTATTTATATTTGTATCCGAATCACAATAAAACTCGATGAACGGAGATTTTATTAGGCTTCCATGTTTGAAATCTTAACTAACACTAAGACTCATTTCATAGTAGCTATTCGACTATTTTAGCTTGGCGAGGATAAGAATAGAGCTTTGTAGACATTTCGGCGTACCTCTAGAATCAAGCTTTGCCAATTTGAGATTCCCTTATAAATATTTGGCTCCAAATTTGATCGCCACAAATTTGATCGCTGGTTCGAAAATCATTTCAACAATATTATTCAAACAGAGAGATGCTTTACTTAGAGAAACATCACTAATTAATATAGATTATAAAGTACAATGGCAGACAAACATAAGATCCAAATTTAAAAAAAAATGAATATAGAAATTGGGAGTTAAATTACCAAAAGAAATCCATGTAGGCAATATGATATTAGTTGCTTCCTTCAAACTTATAAGACAGGAATTTTACTATTAGAGCTGTCACCGATAAAAGTGTCTCTTTTAAGCTGTTCTTAATACATTATCTCATATGTGACATTTATAAAATTCCCTGTACTTATTAATGTATTACCGCAATGTTTCCCAGATTCGAAACGAAGAACCCGAGATAAAAGCTACTCCAACACCAGTTCACATGCTCGCTACTCTTCGTACGGCGTTCAACCCTGAAAAGTCCTA